>CM074947.1:9218373-9238486 GCA_037577455.1 Pangasius macronema
TTTTCCTGGCACACAGTGAGCCTGTTAATACCAACTGAGCATTGTTTGAATGCCACAGCCTATCTGAGTACGGTTGCTGACCATGTGCATCCCTTTATGGCTACAACTGCCCCATCTGCAAATGGGTACTTCCAGCATGAGAATGTACCATGTCACGAAGCACAAATCATCTCAAACTGGTTTCATGAACATGACAATGAGTTCAGTGCCTTCCGAGTCACCAGAATCCAAACGAGCACCTTTGGAATGTGGCAGAATGAGAGATTCACATGAATGAGCAGCTGAGAAATTTGCAGCAATTATGTGATGTAATCATGTCAACATGGACCAGAATTTAAAAGGAATGTTTGCAACACATTGTGGAATCCATGCCATGAAGAATGGAGGCTTTTCTGTGAGCAAAGTCGAGTCCTACGCAGTATTAGTATAGTGTTCCTAAAAAAGTGGCCAGTGAGTGTAGATTCGTTCTCTTTTGTTTGATTGCAATTGAACTGAATTTTTAAATAGTAAAAATAAAAAGTATGTGTGCGCGACACATTAAGTATTGCCTCTGGCTTGCTAATTAGGGATCTAAAACATCCAGATTCTGTGAAGCTGCTTTGTGAAAATGTCTACAGTTAAAATGTCAAAAAAAACAAAACAATAAAATTACATTGAATTAATTAGTTTGATTTAAATGTAGTACCCATTTCCATAAAATGTGCTTGCCACATTATAGTCTACTTTCTTTTGTGGAATATAAAAATGAAAATCTATGCTTTGTAGACTCTGGAGGAGAGAAGAAATGTGTGACGTGTTTGACATTCAAGGTTGGACATACTGAAATATTCTAGAGGAAAGAGTATAATTCAAACTGATAGAAAAGAGAGAACAAGACACAAGAAGACATGAGGGGGAAGAGAGAAAGAGAGAGAAAGAGAGAGAGAGGCAGGCCATCTTTCACTACAGCTGCTTTGACATGCAGACAAATATAGATTGTCAAAGATTGGCAGACAGACAGGTACAGGCTGATTCACTGCTCATTCTTTTCAGAGGAGCCGTCGCAACATGTGTGACTCAAATCTAGTGTGAACTCACTTCTGTAATATGATCTACTTTGATTCGAAATACATGAACATTACCAGTACTTCTGCTGTCTCAACTGAAACTGCACTTTGAAATTCTGACACCGACAATGCCAGGGGTTTACACGGGTGACTTTTAAAGCATATCATGCAATTATGACAGCAGCCTTTAGTACATACATACATACATACATACATACATACATACATACTCGGTGTGTACTGTGACCACAGAGATGACAAAGGGGTTTTCCCTAAAGACATTAACTCTGCATGCAATCAATCTCTCTCTCTCTTTCTCTCTCCACTCACCAGGTATAGAGACTTCTTTCTTTACATTACTTTAATGTGTACAATATTATGTGCTATACTTCACTGTTTCCAGTGTCTACATTTTTAATCAAATGAAGAATTTCGTCATATATTTTAAAACACCAAGAAGAAAAACGATAAGGCAAATAAGACAATATGAGTCAATAAAAAAACAACAACTGGTAGCCAATTAGCTAGCTAAAATAGGATTACTGGTCCATACTTTTACATTACTATGGGAGCAGACTATGTGTTGAGATCTGTGTGATTCAACCAGTCAAACATGCAGCATTTTTTTGTGCCTTGCTGCTATTTTTATTTTTCTTGAGTAAAATACTTCAACCAAACTTCGGACCACTTGGCTTTTGGCAGTTTTGTCAGCTTGGCTAATATGCAGCTCAAGGCATAACTACAGCGTGGAGGAAAAGTGTGTGTGTGCGTGTGTGTGTGTGTGTGTGTGTGTGTGTGTGGACACTAGCAGGACCATCTGACAGTCAGTGAAATAACTCAGCCCACAGCAGGCTACAGTAAAACCAGCTCAGAATCCAAATAAACAATTGAAATGAACAAAATAATTTTTCTGGTACAATCAAACTGTTCTCCTAAAAAAGAACTGACACACAGATGATACCTGACACACACACACAAAGCTGAAGACACCGAACACACACACATTCCAACACACACGCACTCTCTCTCTCATTGGCCATTTATGCTGCACATTAAGCAAACATGAAAACAATTGGGGGTAATCCATAACACTAATAACAGCGTGTGAGCAATGGAGGGAGCTCTGCTTCATTTCCACCTGGCTAACCTGACTCGTAAAAAGAAAAAAAAAAAAAAAAGACTACAATCTAAGCGAGACAGCTGTAATTGACCATCAGTGTGTTGCAAGCGCGGGCCATTTACTTAACCAGCACGAGACCCTTTGACTTCGACACAAGACCCACTACAGTACCTCTAATGGCACTTCATCGGCTCATACTGCATACACAATAAAGATGTTTTAATAGCCTCATGACCATGAAGAGAACAGGAACAGCAAGCCCTGGCAGTGATGGAGAGGATCCGAGCAGTTTCTTGGCGTTAAATTAACATTAATTAAAGGCAAATTGACTGAGTGGGGGTAGAGTGAACATGTTCTCTCATTATGAAGGAGCTATTACTCTTTAGCTGACGTGCCGCTGACACGCTTTCAGATGAGAGTGAGATCAGTCAGCGCCCCTGCTGATGGGTGCACTAACACACAAACCTGCAGCTACATCATAAAAAGAGCTTTATTGTTAAAGCTCCTCTGCCACAGCTCTCACTAATGTTAACAGCGAAGTGTGTGCTGAATTTTAATAGTGCAAAATCTATTCCGGTTCTTTAAGCTCTTCTGGTTCATAAAGCAGGGTAACTAAGCTCCTCTCAGACATAAAGACAAAAAGAAAACGGGTAAAATCTCATTAATGGAGACCGACTGCATACAGACTTTAGTCTATCTTTTTTTTTTTTAGACAGAAACAGATACAGCCAGCCACACAGACGCACCCCCGCACACAGCTCCAGTGTCCATCTCTGTCAGGCCCAGGGTTATTCATTTTCACCAAATGTCTTCTCCCCATCTTCTTTCAGTGGCAGTTGTCAGCAGATACAGGGCTTGACAATATTCAGCATCAGCACCACTCATCGTCCTTACACTGCAGACCTCACTCACACTCGCACTCGCGCTCCGTTTGTGTGTTCACTTTCCTGCTTTGGATCTCCAAGCCTTGCTTCTTCCAAAATACTGAGTATACTGGCTGAGTAAATAAACGTGACTTAGCACCACTGTGGCCATCACAAAGGCTACAACAATTAAAAAAGCATACTGTAGTGACATTGCTGCGAGGCAGGTGCTAATAACTGCTCATATCATACAGTATACTGCGATATTCTCTTGCATGTATACGCACAGATGTAATTTGTGAGTGTTACTCTACTCTTTAACTATGATGTGCTACATCTGTTGTAATTATTTTACTTTGTTACGTGACTGAGATTTATTATCTGTCTTATTTCATTTCATTTACTCTAAAAGTAGCATTAGCATAAATCACAACAATGCTGGTGATATTAATTGCTAATATTGACAGATACATTACTGCTATGCACTGCAAATCATAGAATGGCTAAAAATATATATCTGGTTAACTCATAAGCAGTCAGGGTTCAAAATTGGCCTGCATTAATTTACCTGAAATTAACAGCTTTTAGCAATGATTCACCCAGAGACAACTTTACATAACACAAAATTGGTCTGTTTGTGCTCATTTGCATTTTACAGGCTTCAGAGCTAATTGTTATGATCACTTGATATTAACACATATCACGCAGCCATACACATCAAGCAAAACTACAGCCTATAAGCTTTCAATACAGCCAACCCCTACCCCCACACCCTCTCAACACACTTCCTTGTCTGTTTATCAATATCTTCTCACTGCTGGTCCCTCAAATCACATCCTCAGCCATTCACCTCGTCCCTTACACTTCCTGAATGAGAACGAATGACCAGACTTAGCACTATAAAAACCTGAGACATCACAGAGCTTGTCAACTCATGGAGGAGGTAGTGGGAAACGGATAAACAGTCTAACCAACGACCAAAAAAAAAACCAACAAAACATGCAGACTTTAGCTGAGCAGTTGCAATCTAATTAAAAGCTGTGTGGTGTCACTCTGTCTTTCACACACAATCCAATTTATTTCTCTAAGAAAATTGGTCAACTCACACATGCATGCACAGAGACTCAATCTACTGTTGACACCAAGAGTGGATCCTCGAGACCCTTAGGATATTAATGATTCAGGGGCTTTCAGTCACTACCTGTCCAACTTCTCACCCCGGCTTGTTTTTCATCTTCATGCTATGCATTTCACACAGAGCCTGTATATAATCGCATTACAGAAGTATGACCTGCACCGTGCTTATCTTAAATAACAGCCTGGCATTTTCTTTTCATTTAATCAGCAAGGAATAAAACCTGACAGGCAGTGCTGTTACAGGAAGATGCTCAACGATGGGGTGGTGTGATGTGGCCCTGATTAAGGCCAATTTATACTTCTGCGTTAACAAGCATGTGCATCGTTGCGACACAAAAAGGGGGATCATGGGTAAACAAGGCACGCAGAGATGCAGAGACGCACTAGCGTTCAGTTCTCCCACTGCTTTCAGTGCGAATTCATGTGGTTTAGAATTAAGCAAGTAAAAAACATCATGTCAGTGTTACAAGTATGAACACTTCCCCCTGTGCGCGTGCCTGCGCACGATGTCCTGACGTGCCCGCAGAGACACGTACGCAGAAGTATAACTCGGCTCGTTTGTATCATTGTTAACAATTTCTAGTTACATTTAAGGATGTGGGATGTCTGCAAAACAAAATATTTCCTGTCACATTTTAGCAGCAATGAACAGTCTCTCTCTCTCTCTCTCTCTCTCTCTCTCTCTCTCACTTAATCTCACAGAAAAAAAAAACACAGCTTTTCACGAAACCAGAAACCACAAACTCCTTTGTCCTGGTGACTTTTATGGCAGAAACCTTACTGTTACAAAGCACTGAAACTGGAGACTCCTTCCATAAACATTAAATAAACTTACATCATATCAATGATTATACGCCTTTGTTAAATAACACGGCTTTTAGAATCCATTTATTGTTAGGCTTAGTTGATGTGAAGTGTCTGCCATACAAGTCTCTGTGATTTAGTTGTTACTATAGAAACGATAACACATTAGATGTAGTGCATCAGCCTCTCTCTCTCTTGATCTGATCGCTCCCTCCCTCCCTCTCTCTGAAAGGTAGCCTGTCATTTTAAAACAAAAACATAAGACTGAGAGCGCTTACAACCAAGACTCCTTCCATTAATGTTAAATAAACATGCCCGAACAGAATAAACCCTGACCACATTAACGATTATAGATTCGACATTGTTAAACACGTTTTTTAAATCCATTTATTATTAGTCTTAGTCTTTGTGCAGCATCCCCCATACGTGTCCCTGTGTATGAGCTGGTATTACTGAAACAGTAACACTAGAACAAGTGTATTAATTAATGAACTGACCGAGCCGTGTTGTCACACAAAATTAACACACACTTTCTGACCAATCAGATTCGAGCATTCAACCGCGTGGTATAAAGGAAATGATTCTGTATAACGGAAAAACCTTCTGACAAGCCAGAGTATAATGATCACGCGAAACACAGTGCAAAGTCACATCTAGCTGTTGCTGTGAATGCAGTGACATAATGGCGTGTTACAATTCATTAAAGAGTACTGTCAATTCACTACATAAAAGCTTCTTTAAACATATTCCACACACTGTGGAAAAAAAAAACACAAGTCTGCACACTGGGGCTTCTAATAGTGGCGCTATGCTATTTATGTTAATTATGTGGTAAATGTGAAAACTTCCAACTTCAGAAGGAATCTGATCCTGCCGCAGCCGGGGGGTAGAATTACCTTCCTTGCTAGTGTTTTTCCAATGCGCTTTTGTCAGCTGTCTCAATGAAGCTGAATAAGCGCAGAAACAGCAAGCAGCAAGCAACAGCATGTAAATTCCCTCCCTCGCCGAGTACACTAACGCCTTCTCTTTGTTCTCTGCCCTCACTCCATCGTTCCCTTAATAGCAGGCCTAGAGCTATTAATGTCTCCGTGTATAGTCCAGGCCACAAAACCTCAGGCAGCTCCCTCTTCCTGGATTTTGCTCCTTCACCCTCTTGCACTCTCCTCTCTCTCTCTCACACACACACACACACTCCATCTGCTTTTTCTGTGTAATTACTTTGCAGCTTTTTCTGGGGGCAAGAGACCCTAAACATTCCTACACACACCATGTAATCTGACATCACAAAACGTAGGCTCTCGCCTCCCAGTGCAGCTCAGCTTACTCTCTCATTGTCTCAGTTTTTCTCGTACACACGGCAGGCTTTAAGAATCCCTCTCTCCTCTCTCACACTCGAGCTCTCTTAGCATCTTTCTTTATCTGAGAAGCAATCCACCAAAGCACAGCTATCAATTTCCTGTCCATTTTCAGTACTACGACCTGGTAAAAGGTTCAATTGTATAACGTTCACTACTTTCGATGACACATTTAAACAGACTAACACTAATACCTGATGTATTTTAGCTGTAGGCAAATCAAATATTCTAATTTGACTCAGATGTTGACTCAGAGCAAGTTCACCCAAGGAGTTCATGTCAACAACTTGTTAAAAAGAGACTTTCTTCCTCACATTTTTCTTATCTTGCCAATACAGACACGCAGTGAAACAAGTATGCGAAAGGTGTTGTGTGTCCCTCCACTGCAAAAAGAGCAAACAGAAGCAACTTGGGTGAGAAATCTGGCAGAAAAACATCACAACTTCTCCTTAGATTCAACCAAGCATTTTATTCCAAGTCTTATTTAGGTGTATGATTAGCAGCTTTTCCTGTGTCAGTGATTTGTGATGCTGCACTTGCTTCTTCGCAGTTGCCATCACAAACGAATCATCTGATTTTTAAGTAGCTGAAGGAGCGTGACTGTGATGTTTAAAAACAAAGACAGTGATGAACTGATATGATGCTCGTTCTCCCTGTGCCTTCACTCGCTGCTTGAATAGCAGTATTTTTAGCTTCACAACAGTGCAGTTTGGCGTCCTACAGTGCTGAATTCAAATTCTGGTAGGCCTATCCTGACGACTCACACATACTATAGTGCCACATTTCACTTCCCAGCAAAAGAGAATGAGTGTGAGATACACGAATGGGTTCTAAAAGTCAGAAAAGTACCGTTCCTTTGCATTCCCATCCTCAGAGATACTGTGCGATCGGAGATGAACTGCATGCGGCTGTAATTGCACTCGAGCTGGCTCCTGGAGCCTGACTACAGCAGGGATTCTGCTCCAACATGCATGTGAACACCGCGTGTCCTCTTACGATCACTACAGGGCTCACTCTGTACGAACAGCCTCAGCTCTTTTCCCTTTTTTACGACTGCTGCTAGGCACGAGTTATGCTGCTTACCACGATATGATAACCACTACAGGTACAGCCAGTGGAAAAAAATAAGTTGATGATATTTCAGAAAAAAAATACCTTGATAAATATATACAAGTAATTAGGAAAACATGTTGTTATACGGGTTTATTAGTTTATTCATGTATCAACACATAAAATGAAGCCTATAAAATAAGAATTCTGTAAATCCAGTAAAGCTGTAGTTCCAGTTCATTTCAAAAAGCAGCACACAGAAGACTGTATTTAACTGAAAATTCACAAAGCCCTGTCTCTTCTTTATTTTCCACTGGTTATTTAGCCAATCGTTTGTTTCTGTCATAAAGCACTCTGCTGACTGGATGCCAAAATGAGTGAGCGAGAGAGACCGTATCTGCACTCTAGAGAGATGAAGTTTATACACTGAATTCATAGTAATAATGTTCATAAACAGAATGAAATCATCCAGTCTTTTATATAAAGATAAATAAATAAATAAATAAAGAAACACGTCTCCGGTCTCACATCCCGACAGGAATGATTTTAATGTGGGAGGGATGAGTTTCTGACAGCTTGTTTTGTCTATGAATCTGGATGACTGCTTCAGACGTGGTGAAACGATGTTTATTTATTTGGCAGCATATAACACTGGCTGATTAAGACACGTACAAAGATACAACTGCTCATTTGCTTATTCCTCGAACACTATTTTTTGCATGATATTGCAACATATGGGAATTATAAAATGGCTTTATCCTTGTAGCTGACATTATAACAGCCCCTTTAATCAGGCTTTATTTTCCTTCACCTGTTGCAGACAGTACAGAGCTGTTATATGACCCATGTCAGACCAAGAGGCACAATGACCAATACGTATCTGGACAGTAGTTTAACGTTTTTAACGTTCTCTGAATGGAATCCCTGCGAATGATGGGCTCACTCCAGGCTTCTGTGTAAATGTAATCCCATGTGAATAGGGCTCAAGAGCAGAAAGCATGCATTTCTGTCGTTTCAGCCGTTTTTGAACATTTCTTAACAGACATTTTAATAACCCAGCTCTCATTACTGCTACACACTGGGACATTGTCTCAAGACTCTAGGTATGAGAAATCTGATATTGTCAATATGGACAATGTAAAAAGAGCTGGAAGTTTCATACTGCAGTGCTCCACAGTAAGACATCTGATCCTTCCACTCAGCACCTTTGCATTAAGCCGTGAACCACACCCCTTACGTAATGTTCCAGTGCCAGTGAAGTCTTCAACACGCTGCTGGTGTTAGTGGCAAGCAAGTCCATCAAGCTCTCCTCCATTTTTTTTCCCAGGGTGAGACAGGCAGAGGAGTGTGATACTCGACATCGGTTTGGGTTTTCTTTCCCAGATTTCAGGTTACTCTGAGCCTCCTACATCAGCTCGGCTGGCACTGAGCCACGTCAGCTTTTCAGCAGCTCACAATCAACACCAGCAGCGTGTACCGCCGGCTTACATACACCCACATGCTTGCAAACTCTCACCTCATGATTTTTTTTTTTTCCCTTACACTTCTCACAAACAAACGCAAACTGAAAGGTTCATCATGTACCTTTCCTTTAGGCCTATTATGTGTGACAAACCCCCGCCCACACTTAAACAAACTCGCACGCATACACGGGCGAGGCACAAAGTGACTAAGACAGATTCAGCTCACACCTCGCGTCTCTCCTATCCCTGTAGTCTCCTCCTGTCTCCGTGGTGACATCTGAGAGAGAGCGGACGGAGGGTGACAGTGACAAACGTCCAGCCCCCGCACAGTCCTGCCAAGACAAGAGAGAGAAATGTTCATATGCAGTCTCTTCTATCCCACATCCCAGAGAAGGGTATCTGCACTGCACCAGACCCAGCGGCCCTGATTTTGGTGCCTATTTTTGTCAAATAGATTTTTTTGTTTTGTTTTTTAAGACAAATACCAACCTTTTCCTTTAAAAAAAAACACACACTTTTCTGCACAGCTCACTATGAGATGAGCACAAAATCACCTCCTAATATACACAGAGTGAGTCAGCAAAACTATTATATACTGCTAATGCAGCAACACAAAATTCTCCAACTGTGCTGATTTCCATCTTATAATAAGATGTGATAAACCCTGTAATCAGTGTCATTTGCAGATTTGCCTGATGTTTCTTTCTGAATTGTATCATGCATGTAAGATAACTGGCTATGGGCAGAGCCACATAAAAGACCTTTAACTCATTACTCATCGCGTTCTACCCAATACTTAATCCAAAAATAAAGCTAGAAAAGCTCTGGATTCGTCTGTCAGCTGAGAACACACCATAACCCACTGCAACCAGATCTGTTCAGAGTCTGCAAGTCTGTCAAGGTTTGTTAGTAGTACGAGTTGAGTTTGACTAAATAAGATGCATATTAAAATACTATAAAACGTTGAAGCCTCAAATACCCCAGTTACTAGCCGTATGCAGATTGTTCTGCTTTGATTAATCTTCAATACTGCTTTTTCTACATCAGCTGTAGCACTGTCCGTTTGCTAAAGTAATTTAGTGTTGTTCTTTTACCCTTCTAAACCACTGTTGGCTTGAAGCCTTTCCTCTACAAAGCATTTCTACTGCATCCTGTGAGGGCCACAACTCAGTAACCCTGGAGATTCAAGATGTTTGACCTACATAGCAAGCGTAGGTGTGGGGCTGGGATCCGTTAAATAATTTATGCTAACTGGTTTTGTCAATGGATGCAGTTTTGTACTGTGACACATATGATACATCACTCCTGAACCATATCTCACTTTAAAAGAAAATAAAAAGCCACCAACACTGAGGCCATTATGTTTATTGTGGAAAAAGAGAATTCTTCTTTAATCTCCTTGTACCTCAGTTAAATCTCTCCCACAGAGGAAATCCAGTAAGGTCTGCTTTCTGTACACCTCCCAAAGCAGCTGCTTGCACGGCACCACACCCTGCTGTGAGTGAAAGTGATCTTGAATTCATCGTGGTGAGGTCACTGCTCAGTCCCATCAGCCAGCTGTCTGTCAGACTCCATCCATCATGAGGGGTAATAGCTTTAGAGCGGGAACGGTAGGGCAACACTGGACTGAGCGTGGATGCACTCATTAGCATGTCGCTAAAGTGCCAGAGCTTCAGCGGGCCAGAACACTAACTCATTATGACTGGCACATCCTGCAATAGCAAACTTTCAAATCAAGCTTGAATGCTAGAATTCGGTTTTCGTTAATTAGCCTGCCTGCTACCCAATAATAACGAGTGTATCCCAAACATACCAGATAGCTTCTCTGACCACAGATGGATAAATGCCCTGACACATTTACAGCCAGAGCAGTGTTGAAAGGCACACTGTTAGCAGCTTATAACTGACTGACAGAATGCCAGGCACCACACATTGTCACTGTATTGCAAAGCCCAGCTCTGCTGCTGAGGAACAGACAGGATAAATGCTTGCTTCTGCACACAGGAGGTGGTGCTTAGGGTGTAGAGAAGCGGAACATATAAACTAAAAACATTTTAGAATATGCAGATAGGTATATACTGGTACATGAGGTACATGAAAACCAGGTATTATATCCACAACATGACAAAAGACAGCAGCAACAGCCTAGCTATAATAAAGATAAAATCCCGCAAATATTGTTCTTTTGTTATTCTCCATTAAAGCCTTTATTCTGTCGGTATCCATCACATTGTCATTATAAGCTGAAAGAGAGCATGGATGAGGAAAGGTGGCACTGTGAGCAAATAAATAAATAGGTAAGTAAATAAAAAGTCTAACTAGAGCCATAAATAACCCATAAATAAACAGTTGTTTGTTTTCGTACTGGTCACCTCAGTGTGTTTGATAGCTGTCATGTGTGATAAAGGTACGCACATGCTAAGAGTGGCAGTTGAGGTAGCAGTGTAACGAGTTCACGACAGGTTCAGGTTACGCAGCTACTGCAGTCGTGCCCCACGCGCAGAAGAACAAAGGTCGCTGTTGTAGGATTTAGGGGGAGTGCAGATAGGAGGTGTTGTGAACCAACCTACATTTTTAGGGATAAGTAATTTGATTAGGTAAAAAACAAAAAGAATGAGTTGATGTCAATGCATTTGATTCAGTTTCAAAAAACAAAGAGACAAGCAAAAAATCACATGCCATGACATCACAACAACCCTACCTACCCTAGCTAAACATTTCACGGGGCATCAAGCATTTCATTCTGCTTCTGCTTAAATATGTAACCACGCAGCTGTTCCCATGAGAAAGCACTGTGCAGAGAGACTGCCACATTTCGCGTGCTTGCCTCTGGGCCTCTACAGCCGGCAGGTTGGACGGCATACAGAAAAGCCATTAACACAGCCATTTAACTCCACCAGTTAATCAATCAGAAGAGGCATGAAAATGAATTTGGCTGGAGTCTATGAAGGAAGGGCATTTTGGGAGCGTTTTGGGCAGTGAGAGTCCTTGCACTTCAGATGGAGGGGGGGGAAAAAAAAAAAAGTCAGTAGGTAAGCAGTCTTATTTGGAGGCTGACCAAACCACTTCCATCTCACTTCATCAGCGAGTAAGTGACAGAACAACATCTGCTGCTTAAAGAAAATGTTTAAATGTTTTTCATGGCATTTACTCATTTTTATTCCTCCTGATTTACTCACAGCCAATTCCCAGTACAGGTTCCTTCTTCTCTACGACGGCAATAAAACATCTGGATGAAGATCAAACCCCACAAGGACCTCCCCAAAGGCAATCAAGCTTTCAGTGAAGCCATGTACGGACAAGGCACAACACCTACACAAAACAGTGGAGGGGGTAACCAACTAATCGCCTGGAAAATGAAAAAATTGTTGAAAAGCTGTTAAAATACGACTGTTTAAATACATTATGTACACGTCCTGCACAAATTTGATTGCAGTGGTCCAGGATTAAGTAACCTCATTACTGGATCAGACGTTTTAAGCATATCTCTGCTCTGAAACACATCACATCATTAACTAAAGCATTACTGCGACCTCACTAAAAACCAGTCTAAAAGCAGATCAGTTTTAAATGCAAAAACTCCAGCAGTTCATATGTAAATGTGATCGGTTAAAAGGTATTGAGGATACCGTTACGGCTATGATACGCAAAGCAAATTACAGGCATATATTAATCTGCTCCTTCTAACATGTTATTGTTTCCACAGTAATACATGATTCGCAGGTGCTCGTACGGTGGATGCTCACATAATTTGAGCCTAACAATTAAAATAAAAAAAAGATACTTCTAAAGCTCTTTAAAAGCAATTTCAGAGGCAATTTTTAAGTTTCAAATACTATCTGTTCCAAAAGAGCTTATTTTCACCACCTCTTTTTCCACCATTTTATATATGTATCACACACACACACACACTACATATACGCATGCAGATTTAAAGTAGTGAGTATCATCAGACTGCACATCTGTGCAATGCTTAGAGGCAGCTAATCTCCCCTTCCTCTGTTCTCCCTCAGGATAAATTATCTGACAAAATCACACAGGAAGACACACCGGCTACACTACAGTGCTCTCAGCATGCTTTGATCAATCGGATCAATGGAGGTGATCGGCATCATGAGCTCTGTTCAGGGCCCGTGCAGAGACGGTCTAATTCACTTAAGCCATTAGCTGCGTGGGACAGATGGTCCCGATGGGCTTCACTCGTGTAGACAAGCGTGGCTTATTAGAGCACAACCATATGGAGACAATAAAGCAGAACAAGTGAGACGCGGTGGTGAGTACGAGAGAGAGAGAGTGAGACATGAGAACTAGTGAGCCAGATATACATCATACTTGGGTAGAAGGAACAAAAATTAATAAGCATGTGTGAAAAAAGTGGAGATAATGAGAAAGAGTAGATAAAGAAGGCTATTTCAGTATGCATGCAATGGAACATGAAGAAAGGAAGGGCCTAATTGGACATAAATGTGTGAGTTGTTTTGGAGAGAAAGCAGGTTTGTGTCACGTGAACACAGAGCTGTATGAATAGCATTTGGGTCGGCTCTAGAGTAAGGGTCTGGGTCTGCTATAGTTACGTGTTAACAGCACACACTGCTCTGAGTAAATACACGCAGAATCCCGCTACCCTGGAGCTCATCCTTTAACCTGCACCCGAGCATGTGCACCAAAACCAGCTTGTGTTACACAAATCCATTTGCGGCTCCATTACTGGCTCCTCTCTATAACAGACTGCTGTTCACAACCCATATGGGAGGAAGCATAAGCCAGAGAGCTGTTAGATGATTAGGGCAGGGGGTGGGTATTTAATAAAAAAAAAATAAAAAAAATAAAGCTACAGGTTTGGCCCAACTGGCAGTTAGCAGAGTAAACAGCATTAATCGCCACCCTGATGGTCATTCCCATCTTCCTTCAGTTGCATTTATTTCCCATTAAGGCACTCCCAGACGTTCAGCAGGGGCTTATGGAGGCCAGCAGAGGCAGCGATGAAGAAGTGTACTGCCTGAACTAAAATGAATGAGTGTATGAAGTTGTGTTCTTCTCTGCTTCGCTTTACTGTGCGATTATGATTTTAACAGTAATGTAGCTCTTTAATCCAGCTGTGAACAGCACGTGGCAGGGCTGCAATCGTACGAGAGCCAAAGGCACTGTTTCAAGTTCAAATCTATTTTTGCTGTTGCTAAGAACTGCACCTACAAATTACCCGCTCATGATGTTTTTAACTTAACTTAACAAAGCGAATATGTGAAATCATTTGATTTTGTCCTTTGCTTGAAATACAACATACAAATCTTTGTTAATCAAATGCTAAAAGTTTTTATACTATAACACCAAAGAAAAAGAAAATCACAAGTTGATTAATTTTCAGTTTTTCTGGCTCTAATTCAGGTCACATTATTATATTAACACTCGTTCTAATGCATTATTGTTTCTATAGTAACAGCTCATTCTTAGGGACTAGTATGATGGACGCTTTACATAATCTATGTCTAATAATAAACGGCTGACAAAACATGCTACTTTAAGACAAATATAATCACTGATATGATGAAGTTTTCTGTGAGGAAAATTTTATTTCACTTTTTTTTTTTGAAGAAAATGAAGCTTTCTGCCACAGTAAATTCTTCAGGACAGATGGCACTGAGACGTTTCCCAGCAATTCTCTGGTCTGGGTGGGAAATGCTGTTTATGCCTGCTATAATGCAAATGACAATTAAGTTATTTCACAGATGTTTCACAACATGAAATATTAAAATGTATTTAAAAAAGACATCATTCTTTGATAAATAAAAAAAAATTAAACATGCACTTTTGTAAGCCGCTCTGGATAAGGGCGTCTGCCAAATGCCATAAATGTAAATGTAAACAATGGGAAATCAGTAATCAATGACAATCTAATTCACGGTGCTCCAACTCCACCTTCCATCACACCACCCTGTCATTGATGCGTTTCTTCCAACAGCCTCCCCAGCCGTGTTTCATTCCTTATATAATATGGTGAGTTTGGCCAGCGTTTGACCAGTCGGTGATATTCAAGTGACATCAGGTTTAACCCAAACAAAACAGAACACTGGATAACTGCAAATCTAAAAGAGTAGGAACTTAATTTCTGATTGGTAATAGTTTTGGTTACAAAAGCAGAGACTCTGGAGTGGGAACCCAAAAACCACATTTAAAAAAAAAACCTTTTTATTTACTGGTCTGGTATTGAAGACAGTATGGATACTGAATTTAATGCCAATAGAAAGGATTATCCTTTACTCAACTAACATCCTGCTTCCATTTCTGGTATTTCCTTCATCCATTAATAACCACCACAATACATCTTAAATAAATCAGCTAAGCATTTCTTTTAGGCAACCCAAGTTTCACCGCCATGGATGCTCGAAATCCAACAATGGATTTGGAAAGACACACTTGTCCTGAAAAAGATTCACCTCCACATCTGCACCATCACACATTTGATACTGAAGCATCACTGCATGATTGTCAGACTCAATCCTGACAATGACTCAGCATTTTTTTTTATCTGCAAGAGCATAGCAGGCCGTACTCTCAGACTGGGAAGCACAGCCTCGTTTTCCTCTCCTGCTCCGCAGGCACCTTGTTATTCTTTATTTGCAGATAGATGTTCCGATAATGACGCTCATTTTCCCTCTTGCCACCGTGATGCCATAGCAGTGTGTCAGCATTATTTTTAGCGCTGAATTGTTAGGCTGTGCCAAGATTATCACAGGTTATAGGGTCTATGTGTTCCCCTGAGCACGAGGGAAGCATTAGGAACTTTACAGACTGCCGAGTCTGCTGCTTCCACAAGCCTAGATTATGTGAGGCATGAAGACGTTCATCAGCACCTAGCCACCGTGCATATCCTATAACCCTGACAGACCAAGTGTGTCACTCACGTCCTCTCATAGCAACAGAGGAAGCAGTTCTCAGGGAGAAAGAGGAGGCTAAAGGAATCTGAGTATAAAGAAAAGTTCGAACTGAGTTTACTCCTGAGTCGCACTAATGCCACTGCTGGCTTCATCGCCGCTGTACCGCACTGGTATCGACCAGCTATCTTTGTGCTAACCAGCAGCTCAATATAATGCAATGTTCATTTCTCCAATCCGTTTGGCCAATTAAAATACACCCGGGCTGCTGCAGCTGCTTAGAGCTTTGCTCTCGGCAGCCAATAAAAACTAAAAGCTGTGGTCTCAGACTGAAGAGACGTGTTTACTTCTGGAGTCAGCTTTTCTTCTTATAACAATTTCTAGCCAATACAGACGCCCTGTTATTTTGACACATTGGCCTTATTATTAATCTGCCACTCTTTAAACACCAGCCTAATAAAACATTTCACACCACTGCCTACAGAGCTGACTGCACCGCTTCCACAGTTACCACTACAGGCCATTTTCCTTTTCCTCCAATGCAATCTTCAGGCATTCGTCCCAGACTTTATCAAGACTATAGTCCCACAAAAATGTAATCAAAAAATAAACAAAAAAATAATAATAAAAAAAGGTTTTTAAGGGGGGGGGGGGGGGTTTGGAGAGAGTAGTAAATGAAATATGTGCTGCTGATAGTGCACCCATGAAATATTAGGATATTAGGATATACAACTACAGATACGTTTGTAGCCTACTAAGCATTTCAACTAGTTTTTGTTTTTGCGCATAACTTTTAATATCTTTATTGGGAGCCTTGAAAAATTTTTTTTTTGTGATATGAATTATTAGCCACACATAACTAGGCAAACACAAAACAAAGTGAATGCCGATGCTTCAAAATACAGGAAAGAGACTTTGCTACTTCTGGCTTGTTTTTTTGATGGAGCCAACTAAAGCAAACTCCCTCAGGTAATTAATCCATCAACGGGGCTCGACGATAAACTTTTTGCCAAAATGCACTGGTGCTCTCTGTAAGGATAAACAGGAAGTAATGCAGAAAAAGCTACATGCCCAAATTTAATAAACACTTATAATTACTGGGCAGTTGTGATCAAACATTAATTGGAAAACTTTTTTTTTTTTTAAGAAATAAATATCCTTAAATGCTAAATTCAGCTTGGTCTAACCATGCTGATCTGGTCAAATGGGCATTTTCCCTATTCATTACACTGATGATTAAATGCCTGAGATTTTCTAATAGCCCTGCTAGTGTGTTATTTTCTCGTCTATGATGTTGCATTAGTAGCAGTAACACAAAAACTCTCTCCGTTTGCTTTAGCAGATTTACCAGTCTTTCAGTAGCCTGTATGTCAGACCAAGTTGTATTTTCAGATTTTTCAGCAAGAAAAAGTAATAATCTGGTAAATGGTAATAATACAAGGAGTCCTGCTTACCTGGTGATCAGTAATATAATAATAAAATCTGCCGTCTGGTCAGAACCTCACGATGACTTTATAAAGCCTGAAGCATCCGCACCCACAAAAAAACTTCACATGCGCCCGTCTTTAAAAGCTGATTAAAAGCTGATTAAAAGTCGTAATGGCATGGCTCGCAATAAGCTGTTATGTTAATGTATTTGCACACGGGAGTCTTCAGTCTTGATAAGAGCAGTGTGACAAGCCTCCAAGTTGGAGAACTTAAACCTTTTGAGAGAACTGACCAAATTTCACATTAAACAAGCAAAAACAATAGATATGATGATGTAAGCACGTTTTCTAACAGCCATTAAGACCACAGTACACCTAGCACGAGCTATTTTTATTTTTATATATATTTATTTTTTATATACCTTTATTTTTGATAAAGCCTTGATTTTCTGACCTTGATTTTTCTAATAAATATAGACTTGTTTATCACATAAATAATATCAAGTCAGAGTGCTGGACTTCATAGATCGAACTTTGGTCTCCCTAGGTGGTCCAAATTCTACTGACTGTAAAAAAAAAAAATATGTAAAAAACACTGCGTGCTGCTCAATCCAGCTACACACTGTAGCTCAGTCTGTGGGGTGGCGTGGGATAGAGAGAATTAAGAGAACTGAGAGAGAGAGAGAGAGAGAGAGAGAGAGAGCTGTTGGGGTAACAGTACAGGTATTAACGGGAGCTGGAGGCCAGTGGAGTGAGACGACCCCTCCAACAGCAGCCTCCATGGGCTTAGCAATCAATCAGCCACGGTTCAAAGCAGATTGTGCAGCACTGCCCGATGCAGTAATGAGTCAGTCACACATGCAGCATGTTTTGCTGCCTACGTTTCCCACCATCATTATCATTTCTACTACCACATATATTGTATAAGAGGGAAAAAATATCTAAAATTAAAATTCCCTTTATACTGGAGATGCCTGGCTAAGCAAAGCTTCAGTATGATGCTAGGGAGGAGGAAAGATGTAACGAGCAGCAGAGGCACGCAGCCTTTTCACAATCTCCAGAGAGGATGAAGAAAGAAAACGTGAGAGCAACAAAAAGAAACCACAGCAATCGGCCAGGATGAGAGAAAAGTAGTCCGTCATATCTGGACTTGTGGGAAGCTGTATAGCCACAAAGAGATTTGTTAAGTTACTCTAAAATCTCCTGCCATTACGGGCTTATATAAACCTACCCTCCTCTACACAGACTCGAGCCCTTTAGTACGGCTAAGCATGTCTAATTTACGTCTTGATGCATCTTGATTTGGAGTATCTCTAAAGCCTACATTATGTTCTCTTTCCAAACAGCAATTCTTTTTAAAACATTTATTCATCATGAACAACATTTGAACAGGCTTGAACATCATGAACAGGCTTATTTTCTTTTCCATTAGGGCTATCAGAACAAATTTCTTCAATTATTTAAAAACCTCTCCATGTTTCTTAAGATGTAAAGCTGAAAAGCAAAAATCCACACTGCAGAGCTCAACAAATGATTCATGGCATAATTTTCACACGTTTTTAAAATTATGTAACAATATTCAACAGGCACTTACCATGTCATGCCCTTTCTGTGCCATTACATCATACCCTAAATGTAGGGAGAATATATAGTGGACAGAATGGCTTCTCAGGCTTAACTGTAGATTATTCCTAAATCTAGTGAAAATGATATTGCAATTAAAGGAATCTGACCAACCTAATATGTATTACTGTATAAAGTGTATATTTATTCGTGTAAGTTTTAGTATTAAATTGTTGACATTTTTCAAGCCAGTCTGATCGTAACGGATGCAGAAGCTCTTCACAAGCAGCAGCATGATGTGCCTATAAGTTGTCCACTTCTCTGTGCTTTACAAGTAAACGTTCTACTGTGAAGAGCCAGAGAGACTTTAAATCTCTGCTTGGTGTCGTGTTTGGACGAAATTAGGTGTCAAGTCTCTCAAATGTGTTTGGCCGAAAGTTATTACGTCGTTGGACTTCACTCTCGCTCAGAGTAACAAAGAAAAATACACCGTTCACTCCCTTAGGAAAAAAAGAATTAAGGTTAGCAGAGGGGAATAAGTTATGCCTCCACCTGTAGTAAATGAGGATGGGACAGACCCTAATTCACCCAGATTTGTTTGCAACATTTGTTCCCACTAGAAGAGGCTGAAGTTCACGTGTTGACATTTGCGAAGTGACAAGAGCTTGGCCTCTCATGCTAATGCTACAACATATAATTAATACTCACCCATGCACAGGCAGACAGCACAAACCACTAAAGGTCACTCAGACGGCATTCTGCATCCTTTCAGTAGCGAAAGAGAAGGTGAGACTTCAGGAAGTGTTAAGAGCACACGCACTGTGGCTTTTTATATCCTACTTCTAGACAACAGAAGACACAATTTGTTCCCACATTGTTGACAACATGTTTGTTTCCTGGAGAGCTTCACCACTGTTACTTTCTCCAGCAAGCGGTAGCAGCGTACGAGCTGTACCTTGACTCGTCACTCACTTCAGGGAAGAGCAGCCATGACAAGGGAACGCGGACGGAGGGGAAAACGCAGATGCATCTTTCTCTCTGCCGAGCGTTTTGCATGCTGGGAGGAGAATCTATTAGAACAGACAGATGCAAGTATCACACTGATCTGAACTGTGCACAGGTCCCCACTCAACTGTTTATTATTCTAAAGAAAATAACTGTGTGTGTGTGTGTGTGTGTGTGTGTGTGTGCGCGTTGCTGTCACTTTCAGATGACTGTAACATAGAACAGGGATAAAATTGGACTGGAGATTAAGAACTCTAAAAGACTTCCCTCTCTCCCTCACACCCTCACAGTAGAAGCATAAACGCTGGTGATGAAGCAGAGCGATGTTCTTTTAAATAAACACACACACCACAGTTAGTTCCAGTCCACTAACTTGACTGGTTGAGCTGAGTTCCAAGAGTGCCTGTA
>CM074947.1:9241063-9259766 GCA_037577455.1 Pangasius macronema
GAAGACCATTAGACAGAGGAATACTATTGCCGGGAAAATGATAACAATGACTTATGTTTGCATTTAAGGACGCGTAATGTTGCAGTGCTGCTTAGCACACCCACCTGCTCAAGCGTGGAAAGCTTTTAAAGTGGTCTCAGACCAGCAAATCATCTGATAAACAACCTTCTGTGTTTTCACATTAGTAGTCATCATATGATGCAAAAAAAACATCTAATGGACTAAAGGAATGCTTAAGAGCTTACAAATATTCCTTAGGCCTAGCCGTTATTAAACAGTCCTAAGCACTTAGCCCTTACTGGTGTCTGCATCCTTCCAAACAAGCAGCTGACTGTCCAGCAAAGATGTATACGCACAGGCGGACACAACAGCTATGGCGTAATGGAGTGCAGCTTAGAACCAACACAAAGTGACTACCCAAATCACTCAGACATATACAGGGGAATAGTAATGATCTGATGCTTACATGCGTCTCTTCGTTTGTTATGTGGCCCGTCTCCTCAGGTTACTGTTGGACAGTGTGTACTCCGTCACCGCTGCCTCCCCCTCCCATTTGTCCCCATACTAATCTAGCACAGGAAATGAAACCTCCAACCTTCTCAGCACAAAAGGAAAGGCCACTGCATACAAGCAGAGTCAGAGTGAGAGAAATGGCGAATCATACACACAGACTCCTGAATGTACAGTCATGTGTTTATTTCAGCGCATCTGAACCACTGTGAAGAAGCTAAGCAAAAGTAAACGTGTTTAGTGCGTTCAGATGCCCTCTAACAAAACAGACAGGCCTTATCCGTTTTCCGTCTCGTGGACTTCGACCCTATTCTCGGTGCCACGACGGAGAGATACCGGTGTCGTGGTATAGTGGGAGAGCACTGCCTAGTTTCAACTTCCAATTAAGAGAGGACACCGGCAGTTTAACTTGCCTTTAGCCTGAGTACCACAGAACAAATGTCTTAAAATGACTGAAACACAAGCAACAGGCTAGAATCAAAATCCATGCAAAATAAATAAATAAATAAATCAAACGGATAAGGTGTGCTTGGATAAAACACTGCCGTAGAAATATTTGCCTACTGGAAAAAATAATTATCCTAATAAATAAACATTTCCCATAAGCTTAGGGGCCTGAATCCAACTGGATTCTCATTACTTTGCTCTCCAGGCAGCAGGAAAACTATTAACACAACAGCTGGACTGAGACAGAGGAGAGGGAGAGAACAAGACAAAGGAGGGGGAGGGAGCTGATGAAGGAGGGAGGATCTGGCTCTCGTTCTGTCTGTGTGTCTGTCCTTCTCTCTCTGTCGCTGTAACTGTCTCTGCCACTCTCTCTCTCTGAGACAGACAGACAAGAAAATGATATGAATAAAAACAAAAGAAGATAAGATGATTTTATATCACACACACACACATGATTTTATATCACACACAGACACACACAAACACGCACACAGACACACACACACACACACACACACACACACACACACACACACACACACACACACACACACTTCTGTACTGTCTAGTCCTCCTATAACCAAGACACGAACGGACAGATATCATTTACTTTTTCTATGTAGTCCCAAACAATTTTGTTTTGGTTTCATTTGCTGGTACAGTTTTGACTTAACACTCAGCGTTTCCATTTCACTGATGCAAATGAGATTTCTATCGGGATTACTTTTTACCTCGGCTGACAAGAAACTGGCGTGATCCAATGGCCGGGAAACGTGTGGATTATGTAGGAGACAAACCTGTCAGTCAGAAATTCATTAACCAAAACAGAAGCACAGGGTTTTTTTTTTGTTTGTTTGTTTTAAATACGTGCATGGCTTGCTCTTCCACCATGATCAGAGGCAGGCAGGATCAAAGATGGCTGACATGCAGGTTTCTCTTGTGGGGAAGCGCAGCGCACTGGCAAAAACACAGTGACACACGGCCAGTGATTGAGTGAAGAAGTCATTTTGTGACCTTTGATGAAGAGAGTTATTCATTCAACACACACATAAGAAGGGTTCAAACACAGACATGCACACTGTCCAGACATCCAAACGCACTACTGAGATGAAGTGCTATGAAGTCTTATTCTATAATAATTTACCTGCTTGTTATTTTGCTAGCGCGCTTATATTTATGGCCGGATGAGAACATAACTGACCGACTAAAGCTTTTCTAGTCCACAGAGAAAGAGGCAGGGAGAAAAAGACGGAGAATAATGAAGAGCAATGCTAATGCGGGTTGAATGGAGAGCAAAGGTGCTTCTGGAACAGAATAATAGAAATACAGATAGAGAGAAAGACTGCACTTCCAAACAAACAAAACAATATTCACATAGATATATACAACAGCAGTGAATGAGCCTAAATACCCCATGCAAACCTGTTTACCATAAAAACATTATCAAATATTTGCTAAGATAAGTTTCCTTTTTGTCTAAATGTAAGAGGTGAAATATTTTATGTAGATTTATGACAAAATGCGGCTTTGCACATGCGTTTCAAGCTGAGTAAACAAAGTTTTTGTATAAAAATTTATACAGCGCTAAAATTCCTAAATTCCTATTTGTATGCCAACTTGTTTTAAATGACCAGCTAAAGATCAAAGTGCATTTATGTCTTTCTGCTCAGCTCTTCGTTGTGTTTAGTATGTTATGCAACCAAGAATGGATTAGTCACAAAGAAATACTTCTTAAGTGCTGTTTGGGAATGAATTTTATTACTCAGCCCTAGTGTTATTTAGATATTTAGACTGACTGCGACAAACAGCTTTGCTCTAGAACGCAGCTGGATCACTAGTATATGTAGGCCATGACCGTGAGTGCTCAGGCATCTGAATATGCATGTTAGCTTTTAGGACTGGCTTCCATGCATTCGGTTTTAGACAGACCATGACACATTACACACAGAAAAAGGCAAAGCTTCTCTGAAGGACAGGAGCATAATAGGACAATGCATTTCTCACCAACAGATCACAGGTTTGGTATGCACAATCCAGACTTCCTGCATATGCAGCGCTCTTGAGCGAAGAGCCAAATATTTACTCCCATCCTCTGCCACCCGTGTCTGCACTGTTCCGGCTGCACCGCCATAAATCAGCTACTTTAGGAAGCATTTGGCTTTCTAACTGCCATGGGAAGGAGAGATGTTTTCCACAATCCAGGAACTGCGCTTTAGGGAGATGAACCACAGCTCTCTCTCTCTCACCCACTCCAGCAGTGCCAATGTTTAGAGCATAATCTCATCCCTTTGCTAGAACTTCACTGTGTAAAAGAGTGGCATGACTCACATGCTTAAGGTGGAAGCACTGTCTTGTCAGGAACCTTTTGTTTATTTAAAGTTACAAGATGTAAGATTTTGCAACATGAGCTGTGCCATGTCCTTCTCTACCATGTGGATTAATCTGCTCAGAATCAACAAGAATTCTGGCCACGTCACAAACTGCATTCTGCTCACTAAATTCCTACGGTTTTTAATCTGTGCGATGACCGCTATGAATCATACCGTCCAAATCCTGCACTGAGTTTGACCTCCTACGAATTATACCCGCCATAGTTTTGAGGATCCCTCAATATTACCCAAGTGTTGTGAGAATAAAAACGTTACTGCACACATCAGTGTGACTTGTTAGATTTTGTCATTTAGTTACCGCACCAAAGCTGTCTGGGTTTTACTGCGATCCCATGTTATGCTTGTGAATCACTGAGCCAACAGCCCAGATCTGCATTCAGTGTTCATAGTACCAATCTAGGCAGCTAACGTTACCGTGCTAGCTAAAACAAACCTTGCTGAAGGAGACAAGCTTCTCTCGGTTATAATCAGCACACTGCTCATGCGGGACTGCGTGTATCTTTGAGGCGATCAGGCTCAAAAACAGTTTAAGAGAAAAGCTTTCTCTGTTGTGATGCCTGTGGAAAGTTGGGGGTGAGCCTTTGGCTGTACTACTTTCAGGCATGATGTAGGGAATATTCCACTGATTAGAACCTGACAGCTCTGGCAGAATCGTCCGGTCGACTCACAGAAGTTGAGAACATTATATTTTAGTATTTTTCTTCCCCTCACTCCCTAAGGCTATATTTTTCTAGAATTCTGAGTGTGAAATGTCTGATTTATTTGCGAACCATGAAGTCCTGCTGCTTAGAAATCAGCATTTACTCATTTCCTTGAACTCAGGCTTCAAGACCTATGAGTTCATGTAAACTCGCTTGTATCTTTGTTATTCATATGCTGTTCATTCAACAGTTTCTGATCTGATGATGTTTTAAATTCTGAACCTCTCTGACAAAGAAATTTAGCAAATATGTGATGGGGGGAAAAAAGCAAAAAATTCTGATGAGACAGCAAACAGAACAGACACATTTATTGCAAGGAACTGTGCTGAAAAACTGAAAGCTGTCGACGCTGGTTAAAAGTTAAAGGTCGCTGACATTTACAGGGTAGTCACGCAATCAAACTGAAACTACGCAGCATGCTGATATTCAGCACTGGGCTGCAATTTGCAACTCCCCTGGCATTAAAACCAGTGCAAAGGGTGAATTTAGAAAAGCGTCCAAAAAAAAAAAAAAAAATGAAATAAAAGAGAACTGAAAGAATCTATTGTGCTATGCACATCATTTTCTTCATTCCTGTCCACATCCACGGTTTCACGTTCGAGAAAGCAAAAGAAATATTTTTTTTTTTACTAAAACTTCTAGCAACTTCTCTGATGTCAAATCTTTTACTCTTGAAAAAAATGTTCTTTTAGTGTGTATTAGGAATAAAAACACGACAGTATTTTAAGAAAGAAAAAGCCTGAAGCTGCTATGAAGTCGGTCAGCGGTGCATTACGGATATATCCATTGGTGTTGTTCCATCCTTACTTGTACTGGGAATATGTGAAAAGGGTATATTTAAATATTCCCTGTTTCCACTGCAGCATTTTTGGCTGCTGAATAGAAAATGGCTCATTTAACAAAATAAAAAAGTAAGGTACAATCATAGCATCTTTACAAGCAGCTCAAATTTAATAATGAACTAATCCCAGGACATAGATCATTAATTATTAGTTCTTTGCATGCCAGTAAAATAGGAGGCAGGATGTTTACTAGCTACACCGCGACCTGTAGATGAAGAGTCTTCGGCAGTCTAACATCTGCCATCAGTAACCGTCTTTACTCTCACCTGCTGGGGTCGGAATTACAACTCACCTAGGGGAGCTCTCATTTCCATCTGTCTCACTGGCACTTTCAGGCTTTCTATTCGCAAACTACACGCCCAAACATACGCTGTCTTTAAAATAAAATAAAATAAAAATGTCTGTCTGTCTGTGAGTGATATATTTTAGGCATTCTTTGCTGTTAATCTTCCGTTCTCTTCAGAGGACATGTATTAGGAGAAGAGACTGGAGGAGTGAACGATCAGGAGTCAGGTCAGAGCTTTAAACCTTGCTAAAACCCTCCCGAGACCAACTGGTTTGGAGGAGGCTCATCAGGATTCGAGCGCACTTGACTGAAGGACTGCAGAGAGGAGAAAAGCACATGAGACAGAGCTGAGAGAGCGACACAAGGCACAAGGTCAAAAAAAAAAAGTGATGGGAGAATGTTGTAGAGTGGAGGACGGCATAAAAGCAAATGGTGGATGTGGAGCACACACAGAGGAGCAGAGTGCTAGAGACAGAGAATCTGAAGCCATTAGCTAGAAGTACACTAGATTAGATCATATTCAGAATCATCCTGAATCACTCTTAGTGCTCCTCCACACAGCACTGTGGCACGACACGGCTCGGCAACAAATGCAAACCAAGAGCTATTCATATCCCGGCTGTGTGCGTGTGTGTGTGTGTGTGTGTGTGTGTGTGTGTGTGTGTGTGTGTGTGTGTGTCTGTCGCTTTCCCATCACATCTCTGGAGGGTATCAGGTGGTGATTTGATAGACACAAATAATAAACTATTATTTAATTTGCAACAAAACCAGTCATCTCATTTTATGTTAAAATCTGTGCGTCACTGATGTGTGTGTCTCTCTGTTATAGAGTGAAAGAAGGCATGACACACACTGTGCCTGTAAATGGCACCTCACACACACACCTAAAAGCAAGTATGGCAATACATTAATGCTTAATGAAAATAATGTGGAAACATCTGCTTTCACACAAATGACTCCTGAATTAAAAGTGATGAAACACTGCAAATGATTGTGCTGGTAGAAAAGCGCTTCTGCTGTGTAGATATTGGGGAGGGTTACTACAGTGACGTGGGAAATACGGAGGCAGAGAGGAAAGACTAGCCTCCTTCAGAGAAGCGCAGAGCCATGCGAGACAGTCAGCCACTAACCCCTTCAGTGCTAGTGCGACTGTATTAAATTCACCCCGGCTAACTTCATCTAGCCAGCGCATCCTATGGCCTTGGAAACATAAATCCTGCCACCCTGAAACATTTCAGCAAATGAGGCAGCACTGCTTCTGACAGATAAACGTGAGGAACAGGAGGATTTATAGGACTGTGGTCATGGACAGAGGACAAGACTTGGAGCTATGTGAGGAGGAGCTTGGGGGAGAAACATGCTAAGCCACTCTACACACTACACACGCTCTGGTCCTGCTCTATTACTGGCCCCACAAGCCAAGATTAATGCTATTAATAACAACTGGTTTGCATGATGGCTTCAAAACTTAGAGCTTGCTGTGGAGTCTCTAAGATGCCTAGGCTTGGTCTTATGGAAAATTTCATCCAAAAATGAATATTTTTCCCTTTAAAACAAATACAGATTACAATTAACAGAGAGAATTAGCTTACATTTTCATAATTTTAGTGGACAATAATCCATTACTCGTCTGCAACTAGTAAACTCTTTTTGCTGAACAACTACGGTTATGTTAAAGGTAATTTTTATGCATTGTATTATTACGATTAATCAGTACACTTGGAATTTGATCCCTATAATTTAGACCGTTAGGGTTAATTAAATTTTGAGTCTCTATGGCGTGTCTTTAAAAATCAATAAAAACAGCTATGAACACAAGCAACGGTCCCTAAATTATCTAGTGGTCAAGGTGATTAGACTTGCAATGTCAACTTGATGTTACAATGTGCACCCAAGAGGCTTAATCAGTGATAAAAAGCCTTCAGGATTATACAGCATGTCTACATGACCTGATTTAATACTGCTCCCAGGCAACAAAACCTGCCAGACCAGGGCAGAATCGGGCTGAGCATTCTGAGCATAGGGTCTCACAAGTGCTTCAGCTCCAAGACACCGGTTTCCAGGATACCCCCCCATCTCTCAGTGTTCGGGGAAAGACCGTGCAGACAGGAGAACATTTCAGCATGTTCAGACTAGCTGATACTGGAGCACTGCCACCCGGCACCACCATACCCAGCCCTGTGAAAAAACCTAAAGCCTCTAAAACAGACAGCATGACCGTCTCTAGATCTCACGATGCTGCCAGGGAAGTGTGGGGATCAATATGAGGTCTGCAGGCTACAAACACAGGAAATCTCTGACCAGTGCAAGAGTATTCACCATTACTAGCTAAAAGCCTCTAGCAGCTATAGTGCACACGGAAGGTAAGAGTGAAGAAACAAATAAGAGGACTTTGTACACACAAAACCCTTGTAACTTGGTTACATGTGAACAAACCCACCTGCCTGAAAAGCCCTTTAGTTATGAGACGCAACAAAAAGTCTGTGGCTCTCTAAATGGCAGCGGAGTCTATTTCTTGTTTTCTTTGCTGCAACACCAGTGAACTCAATAAAAAAAAAAAAAGTAACAAAAACATGACCTTAAGCTGTATTATCTCCGACTTCAATCATTTCTGAACTAAAACAAAAGTAATGTTTTACAGGCCATTGGCTTTATACGCAAGTGAAGGACTGTGACGTCAGCTGATGCAGGGGGTGGAGCTTATTCATTTCCAGCTTTGTGCTAGTCTGATAAACATGCTCATCTACCCAACACTAGTGAGAGCTCACCTACAATCTTTCCAGTAAATTATAAATGAGAAATGTTGTTTCTACTGCAACAATGAGGAACTACAAGGGCATCTCATTTATTTGTCTCAATATATAACTACTTGCAAAGCTACTGCACATGCGGCTGCTTTTTGCACACCTTAAGGCCATGTTTTAAATACTAGTTTAAATTTTATTGTTTTCTGTAGGTTTATTTTATTTCCCCAAATGTAGCAGAACACAGAAGCAGTATTTAAAGTTTGGTATTGTTGAGTAATGTTGAGTAAAACTCCTTCATGCTTTAACACATTAAACACACTGAATATCAACCAAAGCTCAGTGCTAAATAACAGAACTTAAGAAATGCAGTTAAAATCTTTATTTGTTGTGCAGGCCAACTCTTCACTTAGCTGCTGTGAATACCTAAATATATTGTGCAAATTGTCTGTATTCTACCATCAGATTATTATAAACATGCATTTCCACTGGATAGGATTAAATAAATTCTATTGGCTGAATGAAATAAGCTTAATGTGTGCAAAGCCAATTTCCACGTTAGGTTTAAAATGGGCATTTATTCAGGTGGACCTGGCCATAACGCTTCAATGAGCTTTTAACTTCTTTCCAGAGCCTCAACATTTAAACATGCAGAGTGCAAACAAGGGGACGAGAGAGACGACAACAGTCCATTTTACCGAAAACGTTCTACTATTAGGTTTTGATGTGGGTGCAAACGTAAACTTTATAAAGTTTTGATCAGCATGACTCACTCAGTTTGTGCGTCAAGCATTTAAGCTGAGAAGATGACTAAAATACATGCCTGTATACAGTAGCTTAAACCGACAAATAAATAACAGAGCTCCTTTCTGTGAGCGACCCCGGTGATTGTGTCAGGTCAGGTGACGCAGATGGTGTTTGAACACCCTCCGCATTGTCCGTCTTTCCGACTACCTCACCGAGAAATTAGCTACTCCTACATCTCTGTGGACGTGCGACGAAATCACTCTCAGCTCAGACACACAAAAAAAGAATGTGAAACACAATATATGTATAATACATAGTTTGTTTAATATGCAGCATTCTTAGAGTTTTTTTAATAACAGAATTGCAGACAAAAGCTTGGAGGAAGATCCTAACATCACATCTCTCCAAATTCATGAACACAACTGAAAGCTTGGGCATGCTCTGCTTCATGTCCATCACATCACACCTTGCCCTGATGTCTCTTCAGATGCTACTGGTTTTGGCAAAGATGATGACAGGTCTGCCTACAGAGGGGAACAACCTATAGGTGAACATGTTCTGGAGTTGCAGGTGGATATGAAGGTGCTGCTCACCACTACTTTCTCTTATCATACAGGACAAGAAAGATGGCTGCAAATGAGTCTCCTGGGACCTGAACCAGAAAGCCAATGAAGATGGCATAGCTGAAAAAACTCTGCAGTGGATGTACTTTCTGCAACAGCTGAGGAACCATCTGCAGGAGCTGTTCCTGTTCTGTAGAGTCCACGGTGTCTATCCGTGCGTCAGAAACAGTCTGGTTTGGGTCTGCTCCCGGGATTATAGACAGAAACCTGTCCACCCTCCAGGACCTGATTGCCTCCAGAGCCAGGAACAAAACTTTAACAAAGTTCTGACAAGCTGGCCATCCATCACTCAAAACCACCAATCACTGCAACAGCAGAAGAGATTCTTCCCATATGCCATAAGGCCCATATACTATAAGGCTAATGAATATTTAATCCCCCTGCACGTACACGACATCGCCAAATGTTTGTGGGCACCTGACCATCATACTCATATGTGGTTCTTCCCCAAACTGTTGCCACAAAGTTGGAAGCACACAATTGTATAGAAAGTCTTTGTATGCTGTAGCATTACAGTTTCCCTTCACTGGAACTAGTTGGCCTAAACATGTTCCAGTATGACAGTTTCCCTGTGCACAAAGCGAGATGGAAGAACTCGAGTGGCCTGCACAGAGCCCTGACCTCAACCCTACTCAACACCTCTGGGATGTCCTCTCACGATATCAGTGCCCGACCTCGCTAATGCTCATGTGGCAGATTATTATAACATCAAAAGAGGACTAAATCAAAAATGAGATGTTCAAAAAGCACATATGACTGTGATGGTCAGGTGTCCACAAACCTTTGGCAATTTAGTATATGACTATGTTACCCTCAGCTTTTTTTTTTTACAGTGCCATACAGAGCTTGAAAGGCGAGATGAATTGACATTGTATTGACAAGCGTTCATGGTCAATAAGTAAAATTCTGATTTCAAACTGATAAAGATGCTAAGCACAGACAAGCAGTCCTTTATGTTAACTATTACTTGTTGCCATAATGTCAGATATAAGACTAACCAAACTGTTAACAGGGAATTATTACTGAGAATACAGAATACACACCATAAAAACAGAATACATCACTCAGTGACAGGTACCTACTACTCACGAAATAAATAGGAAATGGAAATTGTATTACATTAAAAAAAAAAAAAACACAACATAACTATTTCATCGAGCGCCAGCCCAATGACGATGAACACAAGGCAGAATTTATATCTCAAGCTCTCCTTGTTATCTTAACTTTTTACATAGGATGCCACCATTAAGAAGGAACTCGCCAAAGTCTCTCGTCACGTGTTGAGTGAGTTCTGACTTGTTCACCACCAGACGCTAAACGAGGCTGCTGGTGTTCGAGTGAGACAGACAGGGGCCTTTTAGCTACCTGATATCGGTTAATGTCTAGCAGTCACTCGAGGTATAAGCACCGCTCCTACTCTCCTTAAAGCAATAGCAGGTTTGACTATACTTTTTAAAACTAAAATTCTCCAGAGCTTGCAGTATCTGTTACTGTTGTGCACTTGCATTCAATGTAACAAGAACATTCATCATGAGCTCATTAATATTAAGAGGAGGAACAACAACTCTGGCACACAGGCTGCTTCAGAAAGAGCAGGAGCTATGAACATATTTACTTGTAACCTACTTTTTAACACATCTTTTTAAAAATGAAGCACAATAACTGCACTCATTAGCACAAGCATAAACTATTAAACCTGTCTAAACATTAGCACTGAACAATTAATCACAATTAATCTTAACTGTTACCACAATTTTTGGTTTAATGACTCGACATAACCGCCTGCACTATCTGAGAGCTTAACTAAAATTAGCTAATGACATCTTTTTTTTTCCCTATTCTTATGATTTTAACCATTGGACCACAGAGCACTCTGTCTTTTTTCCCTCTGACATATGGTGAGACTGCAGACAAAAGCAATTTCATCAGACTACAAGGGCGAAAGTGAAGATTACAAGACAACAGAGACTGAACTTAAACTACTGTAGTGGTATATATATATATATATATATATATATTTGTGTAGTGTCCAGTTGTGTTGAACATTTAAAAGACTCAATCTAATTAAGGAGCAAACTTAACTTGCTTACAGACTGTAAAGAGTATGTAAGGAATAAAACACAGAACACATGGTGCACTGTTATAAGCTCTATTTGGATGGGATTAAATTTACATGAGTTCCTGGGATAACTTCCTACTTTACATTGTGATTTTATTTCCATCCGGCTCAGCCGTGTCGTTGTCTTTATCCATCCTCCTCTGAGAAAACTGGAGGCTGACTTACCTGCTGTTTCTCATCAAACTCAGCTGCCAGCCTGATCATTTTAATCCCATCCAGGTGCACATCACCACAGGTTAGAAACAGCGAAAAAAAAAAAAGGATGCTTCTTGCATACTTTGTGATTATTGTTTTAATATATTTTCAAATTGTTGCCGGAATATTGGTTCGCCCCAAACAAGAGCCAGCGTTTCTTCTCTACTCCGGAGCCTCTATGACAATTGTGAATGGATTGTGATAATATATCCATGTCACACTTTTTCAATACAACCTGCTAGAAACTCACTCCTCCTGTGGTAATTTTATTGCTGTCTGGATGCAGGAGTTTTATAACTGACGAGAAGTGTAAAAGAGAATTATTACAGATGCCCCCCTGATAAACTAATGCAAGCCAAACAGGAATATAGGAAAATAATTAATGACTCAGTTATTTTTTAAAAACACACTGCAAAGTTTTGTATTCTTCTTATACCAGAGCAATTTGCCAAAGAATTTGAATGTATTAATGATTCTTTGGAGCGTGAAAAATTGGCAAGTATCAATGTCATATACTACAACACCTTGTAGGCTCTCTGTTCAATCAAGGCGTCATTATTATGGTTGCAGTAGCTATAAAACATCGTTCCTTCTAAAGCCTCTCTCGTTTTCTCTCTCTCAAAGATAATAAGACAGAAACAAAAACATTAAAAAAAAAAAAAAAAGACTTTCCTGTGGCGTAAACCTTACTGACTGACACTGGAGACTCCTTCCACAAATATCTTACAGAAAGTTTCACCATATCAATCATGAGATGTTTCCTTCTACTAAATATGTCCGAAGTAGACAAATAATGATTAGAATCTAATACGTCTCGTAGGAGATTTACGTTTGACGATGTTATCTCTTTTTAACATAAGAACAAGCATATTAATATATTAGCATAAACTTGTGACTTGAATTACAGCCAGAACTACTGTCAGAGGCCTGCTGTTATAGAAAATTAAATCCACACGCTCTGACCAGTCAAATTTGAGAAGTCAACAGTGCTGTGGAATAAAGGCTTATAAAAAACAATGTGAAAGAAAAGGATGTTTTGATGTAAAATGATAAAAAGAAAACAAAACCTGCTGAGTAATCCTACACTTTAATTACTTTCAGCGTTTAAGCTTTGCCCATGCAGTCCAAGGATACACAGTTCAGCAGATAAATCTTTCTGATGTTTTTGCAAAAGAAGACAAACACTGTGGCAGACCCGCATCAGCATGAAAATCAAGCAATAACAATATGCTGTATTGACTTCACAGCCTTCCAGCCACGCAAACACAAGTTCGAGCTCACCTGTGACTCTGACTGCTTACAGCAGTGTGGCATAAAATCAGATCTACCGCAGAGCCACAGAGCCAGAACTGACTCAATATCATTTCTATGATAATTGCATACACACCCACAAGTCAGTCTGCTGTTCCAAGGACTCTAGACTCATTCAGCGAGGCCTGGGGGCACAGAGCCACAAAAAAAAAAAGAACAGGCTGATGAATTAGAAAGAAAAGAAAGAAAAGAAGGCAAGTCTGAACTGTGTGAGAGAGGGGGAGGGAAGAAAGAGGGGAGATGAGCAGCATGTGAGCTTAAGGGAGACAAACGTTCAAGAGAAGGTGAAAAACATACGGGCAAATTAAAGACAAATATTAAACTGTGCTTGTAAGGTGTTGGGCCACCATGAGCTGCTACACCAGCTTCAATGCATCCCAGTATCAATTCCACAAGTCTCTAAACACTTCTAAAAGATATTCCCTCAAATGGGGTTTTCAGTGATAGTGGTGGAGAGCGCTGTCTCTCCAAAATCTCCCATAGGTATTCAACTGAGCTGAGATCTGATAACTGAAGACCAAAGCACATGATTTACATCATTTTCATCCTCATCATACCATTCAGTGAGCCCTCATTCCCTGCAGATGGGGGCAGGGTCATCTTAGAAGAGACCACACCCATCAGGATAGAAATGTTTCATCATGGGATAAAGATCAGTGAGAAGAACTACTGACTTTTCTTTCAAACCAAGCCAGTAAAATGCCTACACAGAATAACAGACCCACCAGTTACAGATACATTATATGGCCAAAAGTTTGTGGATACCTGACCATCACACCCATGCACAGAGCCCGGACCTCACCCCCACTGAACAGCTTTGGGATGAACTGGAATGCTGACTGCACCCCAGGCCTCCTCACCTGACATCAGTGCCTGACCTCACTAATGCTCTTGTGGCATAATGAGCACAAACCCCCACAGCCATGCTCCAAAATCTAGTGGAAAGCCTTCCCAGAAGAATGGAGGACTATTATTGTCGTTTCCCCCTAATTTAGACCTTACCTTACAAGTTTTTGTGTATGCCCACTTTACTAGTCCACTGATCACTCACCGAGCTCTTTATTAGGAACACCTGTACACCTACACATTCATGCAATTCTCTAATAAGCCAATCATGTGGCAGAAGCGCAATGCATAAAACCTGCAGATACGGGCCAGCAGCTTCAAGTAATGTTCACATCAACCATCAGAATGAGGAAAAAATGTGATCTCAGTGATATTGGCCTTGGCATGATTGTTGGTGCCAGATGGGCAATGGACTGGTGAATGGTGCAATGCAGAGAAAACATTTAGTGAGCAGTTCTGCAGACAGAAATCCCTTGTTAATGAGAGAGAACAAAAGAGAATGGCCAGGCTGTTTCGAGCTGAGAGAAAGGCTACAGTAACTCAGATAACCACTCTGTACAACTGAGGTGAGCAGAAAAGCATCTCAGAATGCACAACATGTCGAAAGCTGAGGCAGATGCGCTACAACAGCAGAAGCCCATGCTGGGTTCCACTTCTTTCAGCCAAGAACAGAAAGCTGAGGCTGCAGTGGGCACAGGCTCACCAAAACTGGATGGGTTTCATCAACATGACAATTAGTTCAATGTTCTTCAGTGGCCTTCCAGGTCATGGGATCTGAATCCAATAAAACACCTTTGCGATATGGCAGAATGGGAGATTTGCAGCATGAAAGTGCACCTGAAAAATCTGCAGGAATTGCGTGATGCAATCAAGTCAACATGGAGAACAATTTCAAAGCAATGTTTCCAACATTTTGTGGAATCTTAGTGTAGTGTTCCTAATAAAGTGCTCAGTGAGTGTATGTTAGTCAGCACTGTGTTTAAGGTGCAGTAGTAGTTTTACACAGCGCAACAGTATGTAGTATCCATTAGGCGTTCACAAACATTTGGCCACGTAGTGTATCTACAATATATAGAAGGCGACAGTGAACTAAATGCTTTGTATCAGATGAATCCCATACAGAAAAGGAGCTACACATATCAGTTGGCACCTCTGATCAAAGGAGCAGGAGCATTTTTGCATTACTTGTCACATAAAAACCCAACCATACTCTGATCCTACACATGGTTGAAGGAAAATGAGGATCCTATTACTGAAATATGACCTGCAGGACTAGAGTCTTAAGTATGCAGTCAGTGATAATCCTATACTGCTTATGCAGATACAGACAGAAATGTGTTTTTTTTGCCTTCTGGGAAAGACAGCATGATGGTATTAGCCTAGTTAAAATAAAGAGGCTCAGTGTCAATCTGTAAAGCACTGGCTCACAGAAGCTGGAAGCTTTCAGCTAAGAGACGCAGATCTCTAATATGTACGGATTCTATATTTCTGTACTACACTCTAGTGTGCAGCTGCATACGTAATGCAGAGAAAGATAATGCTGGATACTGTGAATTTCCCCCACACTCACACTATAAAGCATGCAAACACAAACACTGAGCGCTTACTGCAGAGGACATGTGTATCTTGATACACTCATGCACACGCACATGCAAACACTTACATACACACAGTATGAAGATTAAAAAACACACACACACACACACACAGACACACACACGTTGATGTTTGCACTCGCACCTCACACATAAATGACTGAGCACGCAAAAAGATTTCAGATTACATACCAGATTAGTGCAGAGCCCCAAAACTAAACCCTTCAGAGATTAGCCAAGTCTGTGCACGCAGTGCAGCTGAAAGGTTTGGTTAGAAGCTGAAGAATCTCCATTGTAACATCGGCATCCTGTTAACAGCAAAAAAAATAAAAAATTAACGGAAGCCAGAACACAAATACACAACAAAAAAACTTTACTAAACTTTAGCTGAAGCCACGCTTTGTTTGTTTGATAGATTCAGTTTATTTGATAAATTGAATTTTATATATTAATCAATGATCCAAAAATCTGACATTCTCTAATATATTGTCAAGACTTTTTCTATGGTAGAGGACTCGACTTTATAAAGCGAGAAAAAGTACATAAAACTGGTGTTCAAGATCGATTTTAAAAATCTGCCTACCCCCAAAAGTGGAAAAAGGAGAAAATTACATTTAAAGATTCCATTTCAAGTCCACTGAGAAAAGTTTCATCTACCTCTACATTTATAATCTAATCTCCTTATGGAAAAACAACATTACTGCCAAATTCTAAAGAAGTACAAGTGTCTACTGGGAAATGAGTTCTCATTTTGATGATCAGCATCAGTCTCTGTCTCATCCCAGAGCTAAAAAAGTTCTCGCTGCGTTTAAACACGAGTCTCATCAGCATCCTTTCACTCAAATGATCTCTGTTCACGTTCCTGATTAATTCAGTCAGTTCTGTTCGGAGCTGATTAGGCTCATGTCCATTTTGCTATGGCATTTAGCTATCGTACAACAAGTCTTTCACTGCATGAGAAATGCAAGGCTTTTAGGCTGACTGATCGTATTTAGCAGTGCATTAAACCCGCTCCTTACTAGACATGATCTTTACAGCCAAGGGTTCCAATCTTTCGTCAGATTTACTTACTTAAAGGTGTATAAATACAAAAGAATTTCATTTAAACCCTTTCATTACAACTTTTATGAGCAGAAAAATAATTTGGGTGAAAACTATTTCCAGAATACAGAAGATGTGAGAAATGATTAAATTCTCGTGCTACAGTGGTACAGTTAAAGTACACACATAAATGAACAGAGACAACATTAACCCTATTCGGATTGGATAAGTTTATCATCTATTATCTTTTTTTTTGTTTTTTTTTTAAAAATACACACCTCCTCAGTGATAAAACTCTCGTATCCAGACAGCAACAAAATTACCACAGCAGGAGCTAGTCTCTAGCGGGTTGTATTTTCTACAAATCCAGAAGTTTGCATTACGTGTGTCGTTAGATTTTTAAGGAACTGGCAGTGATACTACTAATCATTATTTACAAAAAAACTAAAAGTTGATGACATTGTGCATATGGGAATACAAAGTAACGCTTTATACATGTATTATACTGCCATATTTCTTTCTCCTCTTCAAAATGCTTTCCCAGGTAGCATGTGTAGTTCATATCTTGTTCATATACCACCTCAGGAAGAGGATTTTGTAAATTATCGCAAATTATAGACTCCCTCCCAGTGACAATACGACGCTACGAGACTAAATACAGCAAGCAGCAGCAGACAAACATCTTTTTCCCAACGCAAGGTGACATCTGCATAGAAAATCATGGACATGTGCATCCAGACAGGACTAAAATGATCAGTCTGACCACTGAGTTTGGTGAAAAACAGCGGGTAATTCAGCCTGCAGTTTTCTCAGAGGAGGACAGAGAAAGACAGACAACGACATGGCAGATCTGGAAGGAAACAGAATTACACAGTAGCACCTGTAAATCAGGAAATTACCCCAGCACCCCATGTAAATTCAACTCCAACCGGGTAGGGCCATACAAGACTGTCATGTAAGGCGAGATTTTACACATGTCCTTCTTTTCCATAATGTGTTCAGTCTACCTTACACATCACGTTTAACTCATTATGTTGAATTTGGAATTTTTTTTTATAAAAAATAAACTCACAAATTTTAACAAAGTTTATTTGCTTATAATGACAAAATATCATGGGTGACACCTTCCATGCTTTGCTTCAGTCACCTTCACAAGGACACAGACAAAGTCTACTTAACTCTCCCTTGAAGATTCCTGCTTTTTCTGTATGTGAGCAGAATGAGTGGAATAACAGAGAGAGAGAGAGAGAGAGAGAGAGAGAGAGAGAGAGAGAGAGTCACATCCGCCAGGTGCACCGAGTCTCAAAAAGCAAGTTATGCACCATAAAAGAGCACAAGTGTTGTAGGTGTGAATAAAAACAAAGAGAACAGCACTCCCTACTCACCTACTCAGGCACACAAATATAAATAAGGTGTTTCACTTCTATAGGAGCCCAGAAAATCCCATTTGTTTACATGAGAGCTAATTAAGTGCTTTGAGGACGAAAGTGCCAACAGCATTTCCCCAAGAGAGCACAGAGAACACCGTGTTAGTGTGGAAGTCTGAGCATGCAACTATTACCATTATATGTGCACCATATATTAATTACGAAATTGTTGCTAAAATAGCCGTATGTGGGAGCACAGGTCAAGGCAAAATACAAATACAGACCTAGAGAACAGTCAGGAAATGTGCTCTCACTCGGCCACTGCTCAAGCATTTGCACAGTACAAGAAATGTGCGAATTATATACCAAAATGAAGTGAGGCAAATGCCAGCAGCAGGCCTATAATAAAATACAAGCCCATCATTACACTATCTGGAATTTGTGCTCTTGTGAAATAATGAAACAATCCGAGAACCACCTCCTTCTCTTCAGTCATGCTTAACAGCCATGCAGAACAAAATGCTAATTAGATGCCTACTACTACTGCTGCTCTTTCAAGTAGTATAGGAACAATCAAACAAATCAACACTCACCATTTCTAATAATGAACTGCTATTAGTTTAATACTCAATTGTAGAGGTGTTTATTTCTATTGTTCAACTGGTAAATCAACAGTCAGAGCAGAGAATCTTATTGCAGAACAAAATTAGACCGCAATGGGAATTTAAACCATAAATAACCATAATATTATAGGGTTTAGAGATCTTTAATTCTGGGTATTTATACACTATATTGCCAAAAGTTTTGGGACACACCTCCAAATCACTGAATTCAGGTGTTCCAATCACTTCCATGGCCACATGTGTATAAAATCAAGCACCTAGGCATGCAGACTGCTTCTACAAACATTTGTGAAAGAATGGGTCGCCCTCAGGAGCT
>CM074947.1:9259866-9279291 GCA_037577455.1 Pangasius macronema
TCTCTCTCTGCATCTGTCTCTCTCTCTCTCTCTCTCTCTGCCTGCCTGCCTGTCTCTCTGCATCTGTCTCTCTCTCTGCATCTGTCTCTCTCTCTCTCCCTGTCTGCCTCTCTGTCTCTCTCTCTCTCTGTCTGTCTGTCTGTCTCTCTCTCTGCATCTGTCTCTCTCTCTCTCTGCCTGTCTGTCTCCTTTTGTGTCTGTCTCTGTCTTTCTCTCTCCGTCTCTCTGTCTTTATGTCTCTCTCTTTCTCTCTCTCTCTCTCTCTCTCTCTCTCCTCATCCCTCTCTCTAACTTGTGTCTTTCTCTATCTCTCTGGTATCTCTCTGTCCATCTCTTGGTCTCTATCTCTTTATTTCTGTCTCTTTTTATGTTTGTCATCCTCCCTGTCTGACTCTCTGTTTCTTTATTTCCGTCTCTCTGTTTCTCTGCCAGTTTTTCTCTTTCTTTCTTTCTGTTAATGTCTCTCTTTATTTTTATGTCTCTCTCTCTCTACTTCACTGACCCGCTGTCTTTCTCCTTCCTCCTTTCTTTTTTTTCTCACACTCTATCTCTCATAACACACTCGGGCTCCTTTCTGCTCGTAACTCATCACCTGATAGCGTGCCGCTAACTCCGCCTCTCATGCTAATGCTAATCTCCATAAAGCTGCTACACAACATGTAGAAAAAAAAACCAGTGAAATAATAAAATGACAGCCGGTCTCGTCCGTAGTGACTTTCTCCAGCAATAAGTTCAGACTCGATTATCTCGGATGATGTCATGATCACGCCTGTCGCATCCGCTTAGCGCTTGTGGCTAACAAGAGTACAGCGAGTTGCCTGGAACGTCGCCGTGTGTTTCGTCAGCTTTCATGGGATAAGTGACATTAACGACCTCTCGTTCCTGCTCCCTCGCCGCCACGCAGCCTCAGACGGCGCATTAATCACGCTGGGAGACGACTGTGCACTTTATTCATCCGTCTGCTCTTACGCTACTGCTGATATCTACGCATAAGGAAGAATAAAATCGTCGTAAAATTGCGCTTTCTCACCAAACACTCATCGTCACAGTGGTCAGAATTGTAAGAACACTGTTGCTAAGCAACAGTTTATACAGATGCAGGGTGAAGAAATCACAGTATAAAATAAACATGTGGAAACATTATTAAGGTAAATGTTTGAAGAAACAGTCTAATCATTTTGAGATATTAAAGCACAATCCTGGTGCCGCATGTGTAAAATTAACATATTTGTTATAATGACGTATTAACCTCTTTATTTAAAAAGTAAATATATATATAGCACGTGTGAATTGTCTACCTTCGTCCGTTAACGCTGTTTCTACCTTTCATCCTTACACACAATATACAGGAAGTATTAAAAAAATAGATCTGCTACAAATCAGTGCAACAGATCGTGCGATTGCTAATCTTTACCATGTTTACTAAACCCTGATTAAAGACCAAGCGCCTGAAGGAACGTGGAAACGTGGAAACGTGGACACGTGGAAACGTGTGTGTTGAGTGATGGAACATGGCTGTGGAAATTGAATAAGAGACCTAAGGCGAGAGAAGACGAGTACGCAGTGACATTCCATCTCTATAAAATGGAAGCTATTTGTGTGTGTGTGTGTGTGTGTGTGTGAGTGAGTGAGTGAAAGAGAAAGACTGCTTTCATAATGGATAGAGTTTTTTTTAAAACGCTGTTCTTGACAGTCACACAAGATAAAATAATATTAAAGAGTAAAATTGTTTATCTGTGTGTGTGTGTGTGTGTGTGTGTGTGTGAGAGAGAGAGAGAGAGAGAGAGAGAGAGAGAGATCGTTTCTGATATCAGATTGATTTTCTGATCATGATTGATCACGACTCGGTAAAGTCCGTGTCCTTGGCCTTGAGAGCTTAACAAAGTAATCGTATAATCGTTTCTATGGCGTGACCTTTGACCCCGGTCTGTCTGTTTCTAGAGATTAAATGTCACATGGAAGAGCAGCTCAGGATAACACATCATCATCATCATCATCATCATGGCTGACATCAGCACTTTGTTTTATCACTAGACCAAGTGTGTGTGTGTGTGTGTGTGTGTGTGTGTGTGTGTGTGTGTGTGTGTGTGTGTGTGAAGGACTTTATAACACTCTCACATGCACTAACTGTACCCCTTCCATTCGCACAGTTGGCTCTCGCATTCACTCAAGACACTCGCATTCACACAAGCTATTCTTCCGCTCAGAAAAAATTCAGTGTTAATGTTAGCAGTACACCTTAAAAGACACACACACACACACACACACACACACACACACACACACAAATAAGTTTACTGTAATACACACTAATGACATTCAGTCTGTTTTTCCTGAGCCTGCTCTGGGCGGCTCTGGGGTTTGCGCTAGCCGGTTTGCGCTAGCCGGTTTGCGGTGCTAACGGCCCCGAGCGCTCTTCTCCTCGTCTTGTGTGAGATTTATCGAGGTGATGAGTGTGCACTTCATCGTGGAGATCCTCAGAGTCCCGGCGGATGCTGTTTTACATGCAGAAAGCCTTGAGGTGGTGTTTTTCTTTTTCTTTTTTTCGAAGAGAAGAGCGACGGTGAATGATTTTCTCCTTCCTCAGGGAGATGTCCTCGGCTGTCACGCTGAAAGAGTCCGTACATTTTCAGTGTCTATAAATTGCTGAAGCTGCGATTTTCTGAAGGCGCTAAATCACATAAATCATTTACACCGTAACCTTACGAGTGAAAAATATCCCAGTATCCCTCCCTCCCTCTCTCTCTCTCTCTCCCTCCCTCTCTCTCTCTCTGTCTCTCTCTCTCTCTCTCTCTCTCTCTCCCTCTCTGTCTCTCTCTCTCTCCCTCCCTCTCTCTCTCTCTGTCTCTCTCTCTCTCTCTCTCTCTCTCCCTCTCTGTCTCTCTCTCTCTCCCTCTCTCTCTCTCTCTCTCTCTGTCTCTGTCTCTCTCTCTCTCTCTCTCTCTCTGTCTTTGTTGTATGTATTGCAGTTATATTGTGTCAGAAAGCTAAATATGTCCATTGATATTAAAATGCTAGTCAGTGGGTTTAGCTTGTTTGCTATAATGCTAGTTTGTGAGTAACCTTTTCACTGTAACTCTACTTTATTTACTATAATGCTAGTTTTCGGGTTAGCTTGTTTACTATAACATTAGTTTATTTACTATAATGCACTTTTTTTGTTAGTCTGTTTATTGTAATGCTAGTTTTTGGGTTAGCCTGTTTACTGTAATGCTAGTGTGTTTATTATAATGCTAGAGTGTAGGGTAGGTTGTTTAATGCTAGTTTGTTTATGGTAAATGCTAGTTTTTGGGTTAGTGCTAGTCTGTTTACTACAACACTAGTTTTTGTTTTTACTGTAACATTAGTTTGTTTACTACAATGCTTTTTTTTGTTAGTCTGTTTACTATAATGCTAGTTTTTGGGTTAGTCTGTTTACTACGATGCTAGCTTGTTCACTATACTGAACTTGCTCTTCTCAAACTCAAGAAAAATCCAGCGACCTCGGAGGCGTGAAAAACACGCAGGTGATTTTAATAATCTGAAACTCAGCAGCTGCGTAACCCGACTCTGAATACCAGGAACTTTCTCCACATAAATACTGGAGTAACTTTTGGACTTATTCGAGAACACATTATTTAAACCCAAGACAGGTTCTTGTATGGTTCCGTCTCAAACGCAGGTGCTGAGCGTGCACTCAGCTGGCCGAGTTTATTTAGCCGTTTATTTCGCTTTCTCACCAGGAGACGTGAGCGCGCTCAGCACACACTGGATTACACGCTGGGAAATTCAGCCTACAGATGTTACACAGTGTGACACTCCGGTGTTTTTTTTTTTTTTTTTTTTTTGCACGAGAGTCCGAGAGTCGCAGAGCACCGACAAGAACCGAGAGAAAGACACAAGACACGATTTCTACCTTATCCAACAAACCCTTAAAAGAAGCCTTGAAGAACCAACAGCTGAATGTGAAATACCTGGCAGGTCCTAAGTGTTAAGTAATAATTTGGCGTTTGTACCGCACAGTGGTTCTTCAGTGGTTCTTCAGTGGTTCTTACAGGGTTCTTCTGTAGAATTAAGGGTTCTTAGCTTTCAAATAAGATGCTATAAAGTTCTGCTCTTTGCAGAAACTGACTCCTACGATATGAAAGCGAGATCGCAGTTCTTCAGCTAACCAGCAGGGGGAGACACACACTGAGATTTTCAGCCATAAGGAAGCTCTTCTCTCCCACCTGCACTGAACACACACTCAGAACTCCGCTTCCTGCTGCTCAAGGTCGAGGCCTTGCATGTTCTGGCTCCCTTGCAGGGGTCAAAGGTCAGAGGTCACGGCAGCAGCAGGCGGCGGCTGTCGGCCTCCTTCTGTCTAAACAATGCAGCAGCAGCTGCAGAAGTCGGCTGGAGAGAGACGGAGGGCCAGAGAGAGTACAGTAAAGCTTACAGGAGGAGAAGAAGAAGAAGAAGAAGAAGAGCTAACATACACTTATGGATGAAAACACACAGGAAAAAAACAGAATGAAGGCTGCTGGGTTTCGCTGCAGAAATAAGAAGCGAGTCGACAGTCAAAGTCTCCAGAAGAACNACTCTGGGGCATTTATTACTGTTTACTGCTCTTTATAGGGTTTATTAATGTAGAAACATTTAATTTCAGTATTTTTGGAGGCGTTTTTACTCTACAGCGTTTCTGTACACGAGCCTGAGACTTTTACACAGAACTGTGTATAAAAAACGTTATATTTTATCATAAAAATCTTTTTAAATGGTTAAATTTTGACCACTTTTTGTCACTTTATGTTTTTGACCCCTCCATAGCCACATGTGGTACTTACCATATAATTAATTATACTCAATTTTAATAATTAAAAGAAATACATTCTCTTTCTCAGTCTTTGTTAAAACCTCTTCATTTTTTTCACAAAGGTTTCGTTTTATTCAGGTGTGAATGATTTACTTCTCTTTCCTTTTCCTTCTCTTTATGAACAGAAACACACTGTTTTGCCTCGGCATGTTCCCTTCATACACACTTTAACCTGTGAAGTAAAATTCAGTGTGATGACGTTAGGAATGTGTGAAATAGGATTGGTTTGACGTCTGTGTGTAAGCGTAACACTGCGGCACACACTCTCCTTTTCAAGAAGCAGCAAACATGAACGTGACCAGAACACTACTCATGTGATGTTGAAATCTTCTTGTGGTTAGGGCTGAATTGCAAAATTTACCTCAGTACATAATTAATTAACCCCCCCAACACACACACACACACACACACTTCCAGCTTCTAACTCTCAGTCACAGAGTTGCTGATGTCATTGCTTAGCTCAAGCGCAAAAATGAAACAAACAGAAGACAAACAGCTGGATTAAAAAGAGACGGATGAATCCAGATCCAGCTATTAACAATAAATAAATCTCACATTCAGTAATAAATGATGCCTTGTGGCTCAGTGTTCAGAGCTTCCAGCTGCCTGGCTGCTCAACACACACACACACACACACACACACACACACACACACACACACACTTATAGTTTTGTTGTTTTGAGGCTTTTTGTTTGTGAGGACCTGTGACTGACTGATTAACTCTGATTACTGTAGCTAATTCATGCTAATTCATGCTAATTCATGCTACGCTACACCTAAACCTCACCCTGATCTTCACCTCCAGAAGGAAATCTTTCAGCTTTTTTTTAAAGTATTTCTGCGAAAAGACCCGAGTATCCTAGCAAACTGACGCGACTTGGTTATAATTTGATCGAAGGATCGATCAGGACTTTTATTTAGGACGTTAGCTAAAATGTTATCCACTTATTATTATTGATTAGCGCTAAAAGCTAAACTTACACTTTCAATTGGTGTAAATGTAGAAGATTGTAATGGCGTTTGGCATCCTGTCAGACACACACACATGTGATTGTAAGTACAATGTCTATAATTTACAGATGTTACAAAATCTTTTGCGATGCAGTTGAGAGCAAGTGTGAAGACCGTCAACAGCAGCTGGCCGAAAGCAACGACTCAGCGAACGATTCTGATTCGTTCTCCTCAGTGACTCATTTAAAAACACTGAATCGTTTGTGAATGAATCACATCATGGCAATGACACTAAGCATCGACCCTTAAAATTTTGACTTCTAACACTAACCAAAGACAGAAGTTTAAAAACACACACACACACACACACACACACACACACACACACACACACACACACACACACACACTGAGTTGTGCGTGTCTCTGAGTTCTGTCCTGGGACAGACAGGGTGTGTGTTAGCTGCGTTTTGTTTCCGTAGCTGGTTCATTTTAGCGATGTGGGCAAACATCAACTCTACACAGAACATCGATTAATCATCATCATCATCATCATCATCATCATCATCGTCATCATGGACGCCAACTTAGATCAGTGTGTGTGTGTGTGTGTGTGTGTGTGTGTGTGTGTGTGTGTGTGAGAAAGTGTGTGAGAAAGAGCAAACACAGACAGAAACAACTGTCTTGGATGAGGTTACAGAGGACGGAACAAAATCACAGAAGACAACAGGCGAGAGAGAGAGAGAGAGAGAGAGAGAGAGAGAGAGAGAGAGAGAGAGAGAGAGAGAGAACATGATAGTATCGGATAATCAGAGAGAGAGTAAGAAAGAGATAGACAAAAAGGCAGGCAGAGAGAGAGAAGGAGAGAGAGAGAGAGGGATATACAAAATGACAGACAGGGAGAGAGAGAACATCATAGTAAGGGATAATCAGAGAGAGAGTAAGAAAGAGATAGACAAAAAGGCAGGCAGGGAGGGAGCGAGAGAGGGAGCGAGAGAGAGAGAGAGAGAGAGAGAGAGAGAGAGAGAGTGCTCATGAATCACAGTGAATAAAGAGAATTTGGCCTTTTCTGTTTTCTCTTTGTAGTGTCTCGTTTTAAAAAAAAAGTCCCCACGGACACGTCTGTCCTTTTACTGACTGTCTCGTGTGATTTATGACTCTGAGCTCTCTCTCTCTCTCTCTCTCTCTCTCTCTCTCTCTCTCTCTCTCTCTCTCTCTCTCTCTCACTCTCTCTCTGTGTGTGTGTGTGTGTGTGTGTGTGTGTGTGTGTGTGTGTGTGTGTGTGTGTGTGTGTGTGTAATTTAGGATTATAATGAATCCAGAATCATAAGTGTAAAAAATACCGCGATGGCTCAATGAATTATAAGTTGATGGCCGCCGTGTGCAGTGTGTGACCTTCCTGATATCTTTCACAGCTTATGAGAATATTTCTCTTCATTCTGAATTACAGGCACTAAAACATAAATATTCCTAGCTTCTCAAAACGCAATAACCGCCAGGAAAGGCTGAGAGACAGATGAGCAGTCGATTTATGTACACATGGGTGAATATTGAGTCTGCATCTCTCTCATGCTAAGGATTAACTTGCGTCAGCACCAAATCCATATTTGGTAAAAGCAATGGCCTCATCTGAAAAAGCTGCCCTTCATTCTATAGCTCCATAAATTATAGTAGTAAGGATTAAAAATTAAAACTACGTTGGTCAATCAGTGCACAAATTTTGCCTAAAGCATACCACTATATGGTAAGCCAAGGCTATGTTTTAGAGTTATAGTAAAGCAGTAGATGACATAAATAATGAATCACGAATAAATGAAACTTACATTACTGTATTGACATGACTACATAAATAAAATAGTTCTATCAGTTACTACATACCAGTTGCTTTGGCTGTAAAGATAAAATAGAGACATTTTAAATTCGCTGTTTGAAAGATATTATTCATTAATTGATTCATCCATTTATCTTCAGTAAGCAATTTATGCTTTGATCCTCTGGAGCCTATCCCAGGAAAACTGCACATGAGGTGGGAATACACTGTGGATGGCAGCTACTAGCCCATCATAGGGCACCATGCACCCCTAGGGGCAATTTAAAGTCACCAAGCCATGCATGGATTACCAGCATGGATTTAGGAGGTGTGAGAAAAGCTGAGAGCAGCATGTGAAACCAAGTTGCCATTGGGTCATGAGCAGAAGCTGACACTGGGTCATGAGCAGAAGCTGACACTGGGTCATGAGCAGAAGCTGACACTGGGTCGTGAGCAGATGCTGACACTGGGTCATGGGCAGAAGCTGACAGTGGGTCATGAGCAGAAGCTGACCCTGGGTCATGGGCAGAAGCTGACACTGGGTCGTGGGCAGAAGCTGACACTGGGTCGTGAACAGAAGCTGACACTGGGTCGTGAGCAGAAGCTGACAGTGGGTCGTGAGCAGAAGCTGACACTGGGTCGTGAGCAGAAGCTGACACTGGGTCGTGAGCAGATGCTGACACTGGGTCATGAGCAGAAGCTGACACTGGGTCGTGAGCAGAAGCTGACACTGGGTCAGGAACGAAAGCTGACAGTGGGTCATGGGCAGAAGCTGACAGTGGGTCATGGGCAGAAGCTGACAGTGGGTCATGAGCAGAAGCTGACAGTGGGTCGTGAGCAGAAGCTGACACTGGGTCGTGAGCAGAAGCTGACAGTGGGTCAGGAACGAAAGCTGACCCTGGGTCATGGGCAGAAGCTGACAGTGGATCGTGAGCAGAAGCTGACCCTGGGTCATGAGCAGAAGCTGACACTGGGTCATGGGCAGAAGCTGACACTGGGTCGTGAGCAGAAGCTGACACTGGGTCATGGGCAGAAGCTGACCCTGGGTCATGAGCAGAAGCTGACACTGGGTCGTGGGCAGAAGCTGACACTGGGTCATGGGCAGAAGCTGACACTGGGTCGTGAGCAGAAGCTGACACTGGGTCATGAGCAGAAGCTGACACTGGGTCGTGGGCAGAAGCTGACACTGGGTCATGAGCAGAAGCTGACACTGGGTCGTGAGCAGAAGCTGACACTGGGTCATGAGCAGAAGCTGACACTGGGTCATGAGCAGAAGCTGACACTGGGTCGTGGGCAGAAGCTGACACTGGGTCATGGGCAGAAGCTGAACATTGAGTCATGAGCAGAAGCTGACACTGGGTCGTGGGCAGAAGCTGACAGTGGGTCATGGGCAGAAGCTGACACTGGGTCATGGGCAGAAGCTGACACTGAGTCATGAGCAGAAGCTGACACTGGGTCGTGGGCAGAAGCTGAACATTGAGTCATGAGCAGAAGCTGACAGTGGGTCATGGGCAGAAGCTGACACTGGGTCCGGGACAGAGGCTCATGCTGGGTGCTGGAACTCCAGAGTTTGGAAGGCACAGATTTGCTCACCTGGCCTGGATCAGGTATGTGTGTGAGTTCAGCAGCAGAGGCCACTGGTAGTGGGTCGGCAGCTGTTGGGATCGTTAATACTGCAGGCACGATTACACAGACCTGGCTTTTTTTGTGTGTGTCTGAAAGATTTGGAATAAAAGGTATTGTGGAGAGCTTGTACTCGAAGACTGTGTGTTTAAATTGCCATTGTTTTACAGTAATGTTTTTTTCTTTCTTATTCTTTCTCGTGATTAGACATGCACAGACCCAGAAGAATTAAATAGGCAGGCTGTTGATTATTTGAGCTGGTCTACTCCCAAAATGTGCATCTCTCATCCTATAGTAGCATGTAATCATTTTCTGTTTATAATTAAAATGTTATGCTCCCAAATAGTGTTCAATTTATACTAATGCCTAAACAAGGTGAATATGCACAGTTTCGTCTGAGTGCCATTTGAGTCTAATGAGAAAGCACATTGTTTGATTTTGTTGAGCCAAGTTTCTTTTAATTGTGTGGCTAATTGTTGCAAAGCAATGAGATGCTACATTTGATTAATTGCTGGTATTTGCATGCAGAGCCTGGCTTTTATTGAGTGATGGCAGACTAAAAAGCATTCCCGTCTTTCATGCTTTATTAACAAAACCCATTAGAGATGCTTAGCATTGAATTTACTTCCTTTCCAGCCAGATCTAAAGTTGTAACAAGGTTCTAATCAGTAAAGCAAACATTACTTAATTTTAATGATGCAGTTATGAATATTTAATTCAGTGTGGCATATTTTAGCAGTCAGGGAAATTTAGAAGTGATTTGCATTTTTCTGTTGGAAGTCTCTTTCAAAGCACTTAAAAAACAAGAAATAGATGCATCAGTTTTGAAACAGGGATTTAATTTTATAGCATGTTCAACAAGAAACATGAAAATACACTAAGACTTAAGATGCCTGTGACGGTCTCTCCCCAAAAAGGTGTTTCACTCTCAGCACTGAGAATCCTCATCTGGAAAATCGCTTACACAAGGAACAGACTGCAAAAGGATCCATCAATACGCTATTTTACTGGCAGAAGAAAAAGCAAAAGCCACTTTAAAAGAGTTAATTTTCCCCAAATAGTCTCACACTTGGAACTTTTCATGACTTGTGTTAGGGTTAGGCGCAGGGTTAGTGTCCATATTTCTTCTTTATGAGTTCATTCATGTGAAAACAAACTAAATCGTAGGGCTCTCGAGTGGCACAGCAGAAAAGCAGTTACCCTAGCATCCTATAGGGATATCAGGAGATTGCAAGAGGAATCCAGACGATGCCACAGCCATCCAAAGCTCTGAGACGGAGGGATGGCATCACTCTCACTCCTCTGTCAATCACAGTGACAGCAGCCAGTCATGAGAGTCTGTGAGTTCTTAAAATTAGAGCTAACTGAGATACAGTGCTGTTTTTGGCAAGCCTTTATCAGGACTTTAATAACTGTCTTGTTAACATCCACCACTCTGTTGTTACATTGCCGTAATTCAGTTTCAGACTCCTACAGAGTTAAAGCGACTGAACGGTTATCTCTCTGAGAATGAATTCAGCACCATGTGCCATTTTAATACTTTTGTGACTGATTGTCAATTTGTGTGTGTGTGCATGAGACACCCACATCACATGGCTGGTTTAATAGCAGTTTTTATGCTGTCAGACATATTCTATACTGATAAAAGCTCTTTGGAAAATCAAACGAAATGAGTGTTATTGGTGACAGCAGTTCCCTTGCAGCTTCAGATAGCTACGCCTGTGCCTCCGAGATTGCAGCAGTGTATTTGTATGTAACATAATGAGGGTTTGAGACGATTAAATATGAAAAAAATTCTGGGTCCTACCATAATGACTTGAATGATTGAACCACATCATGTCTTCTTTATGTGTCAAAGTGTGTGTGTGTGTGTGTAGCACAGAGGTAGTCAGACTAAAATGTGTGACGGTCCAAGCTGCATAAACATTACTTGCTTACAAAGGTCGGGATTAATCAGATAAAACAGATTATTTATTAATGATACGCTCATGGCGATAAGTAAGACAATTTGAAGTGGTTATATTCGGTTTCACTAGTACAGGGAAATCTGAGAGAATCTGATGAGCCGCCTTTAGCTATATAATTTAAATAATTTAAATAATTTAAAATTCATGTGATTAGCTGCAACAGAGGATCTGCTACCGAGCCTGCACTGGTTTATCTTTAAAAAAAAAAAAAAAACACTAGAGTCACTGAACTATGGCTGTTTTTTTAATACATTTATCAGTTCTGCTTAAAGTATTTTTCAAGTGCTGGTTTGATCCACTGAAATAGTTTACTGGGTTCACATACGGACCGGGGTCCTCCGTCGATGACCCCTGGTACAACGAATATAGAAACCGCACTGCTTCATCTTCTCTAGAAGGATTTGCTGCACTAGGAGAGCTTCTCAGAATGAAAGACCAACTGGTCTCAGACATCAGCAATCAGTGTTATCTTATTTCATTCACTCATCTCCAGTAAGCACTTTCTCCTGGTCTGCGCATAAGGCGGGACGGGACGCCAGCGTAATCTGCAGGATCGCCATCTGAAGGAAAACTAAAACTGTGCTCTTATATGTGAATTACAAAAGGGGGGACAAAAGATCCTTGAGATAGGGAAAGAAAAGGATTTCTGTATACAGAATAAAACCTGCCAGTGAGAGGATATAAAGCAAACGAGAGCATAATTACTCTCTCGAGTGAAAGAAAGCGTTCTGTGCCAGAAATACCAAAATACGAGAACCAAGATGTGAGAATGATTTGGATTACACTGTCAAAGGCTAAAACTAGGAAACTAGCAGAACAAGAATGTTAAGAACAGAAGTTTTAGCAGAAAGGAGATCATTAGGAAGTCTTAAAAAGCAGCATCAGTGCCTCAGCCTGCATTTATTCATAAATCTTTCGCAGGAAGAAATGTGTTCGTGAAAATCCAGTTAGTTCTACAGTACTTACAGAAACACTTGTATGCTATATTTTGCTCCTGATATTGTGTAAACTTACACATAAAGAGACTTAATGATGTGAACCTCGCTTCATCAGCTTCAATTCATATAACCGGCGATGAGTTATGCAATCTTATGTACGGATCACGCTGCTTAAATCAGGTATATCAATTCCATTTACACAAACCAATGTAATAAAGATTTTTGTGGTGACTCGTTTCATATTAATGACAGCGTTACTGGACGATTGAGTGCACCCTGCGCTTAGGAGGCGCTCTTTCACCGTGTAGTCGCTGTTTCGTCATCTTCGGTTCTCATTTTGTCATTTTGAGCTCCTGTGGGCATCACAAATAAATCGTTAGCTTCAAATCAGCTGTGCCATGGAGGTGCTTGGTAATTTACAGGTTCTTTTCGTTTATCAAAATATGCATGTGACCAGGCTTCTTGAGGATTGGTGTAACCACAGCAGTTTGAACAGGGACAGCAATGTAGCCAGATTAAAGGGACTTGTTAACAAGGTGTGAGAGGGAAAGAGCGATAATAGTTGAGCTAGCCTTAAGCACAGAGCTTAGGGCAAGGCCAAGCCGGCAGGTGGAGGGATTCGATCTGGAGAGAAGCACACATTATCGTTTCCATATCATATCACATTATCATCTATCACACATTAAAACTTACTTCAGCATTATTTGAGCAAAGTTAAACATTAGTGCTGCTATTCATGCATCCACATAATCCTTCTTCTTCTTATTATATCAGAACTCATTCAAGGATTTGAGGTAGATGGAGACAAACGAATAGGAGGAAAGGATTGTAGGAACAAGGTGGTTATAGGAAACACACCTGAATCACCTTGTGAAATAACGAGCACTCGTGTGTGAGTCTTGTCTTGTGTCGCACCCTTTGGAAGTATAGAGGGAAAAGGAAGTATAGAGATGGCAAGAAGGTTTTAGTGTCAGCTTATTTGTTTTTATAGATAATTGTGCAGAAAGATAATAGATAATAGAGCAACAAGGAGACATGCTCTTCTAAAATTTTCAGATACGCATATATATATTGCATGTTCATAAAAAGCATTTACTTCGATAAGGGACTTTTATTGAACGGGCAGCCTTGGGAATTAGATGCTCTTCTTTTTGTTTTGCCATTTTCTCCCCAGAAATTAAAAAAAAAATAGTGAATTAATAGAAATGTCTTTTTTCCTTGAACAAATACATAGAATGCCAGATTTCATTCAGAAGATTGTATAAGTTTTTACATGAGAAGCACCTCATAGACCTGACATGTATCTCATTCACTTTCCCCATTCACTTGTTTGTGAGTATCGTTGCTGAAAGGAAGGCAAGGCAACCCACACCAGTGGGATCTGATGAAATAGTGCACACACAAATTGGTTATTTATGAAGTAAAAGTTTTGGAATATAACACAAACAACTGCTTCCTTTTTTTTTAACCTCACAATTTGTCCAAGGGTCTCCGTTGTAAGTGACGTCGAGAGCTCCGCGTGCCGTTTGGAGATTTATGTGTGGAAATCCAGTATGATATCAGCAGTGCAAGAGAGAACAAAAATACTCTAATGGAAGGTAGAAGACCCGCGTAACCTTTTCACATTTACCAGAACTGACTCAGTTATGCTCCAATATCTCTGAGGCGTGTTTCCTACCAGCACATTTTGTGTGTAAATGTACAGGTTACAGGTTTTTCCTTAACCAATATTATTTACTGCAGCAGTACGAAACAATATGCTTGTGTCAGAGTAACACACATGGAATTAATGTGGCATTGACTCTTCATTCAATCCATGACTACAAATGAGTTTATATACATGAACTAAAACTTCATTATCACGTTTCTAAGGGTGTCTTCATTGTACCGTGTGGTCTCAGGAAGATGACTCATATGTACACACAACAACTGAGCTCTCTAGAGGTTTGTTTCTGCTTCATTTTTTGGTCTACGTGATTCCTGTTCTGTGAAACTGAAGAACTCCTGGTCCACATGACATTTTGCTTTATGGCTAAAGAACTTGCGGCTTGCTGTCCGTACGTGTCTATAGTTTTCTCCCACCGTATTAAACGTACTAAACTCTGATCTCCAGGTGCTTCAGCTTCACAACCACGTGTCCAAAAATTGATTGCATTTAAACAAACTGAGCAAATATTTACTCATTTCAAGCTTGAAACTCTCTTATGGTATTGCATATTCTTATACATTGCATTTAATTTTAGAAAGAAGCCAATTTGTCTGCCAATAAAATAAGAACAGTTTAAGTTTGAAATTATGTCTAGAAATGGTCTTATATTGTCTTATATTTGTTACAGAATAACCCTAACTTTAACCCTAACCCTAATTTATTCAATATATTCACTTGCTAAGATATCAGTTTTTACAGCGTGGGCTTTATTTTACTGACTGCTGGGATGAACTATGTGTAATGTAACTTTTGTATTAGTTGTGAAGTGCATGACTTGTTCCTGTTAATTAATGTTTTACATAGTGTGAATTGAAGGAAGCTTAATGTAAGGAATTGTGAGTTGATCTGGTGCCAGACATGGAGTTCAGAGAGGAAGCAGTAGAAAACTCTCTCTCTCTGTCTCTCTCTCTCTCTCACACACACACACACACACACACACACACACACACACACACACACACACACACACACACTCTCTCGCTCTCTGTCTGTCAGTCTTAAATGCTAAGTTTTCTGAAAGTTTTCTAAGTAGTGCAATTGTTACTGGTTGTTGCGTAACGTTTTCTGGGTAAAAGAGGAAACTTTCTCTCACACTGATGGATGCATAATTGCTCTCACGTGCCATCTTACGACTTTCCATAAACCACTTCTGTTGTCAGGGTTGAGTAGTAACAATGGGTAGTTGGCATAAAAGTGCAGTAGAGGAGTAAGCAAGTCATTTGCTTCCACTATACCAGTATTTAATAACAGGTCCTGAGCAGTGCACCAGCTTGTCTACAGTAGAATTAAAAACTTTTTAACAAACCCAAGAAGTAAAGCTGATAGGCTGATTAACGACTCACATCAGACCTGATTTATTCCTTAATCCTACATGAGACATTTGTAAATAAGTAGACATGTAAATAAATAAACATTTTATTTTGGATCATATCCTGCTGAAAAACAATCAGGATCTGACAAGATCAGTTGTGTTGGCTCATTTTTACCACTCTGTTAATCCATTAAAGACTGAAGGATGTTCATTTGTTTGCCAAATAACGCATTAAATGCTAACCCATGTGCCTGCCAGCATTGTGTCTTAATCAAGTGATTATGTTTTACAAAACTGTCCCATTTCAACTGTGCATGCGACGCTTGGAGCAGCCTGTCCGTGTCGCCGCTTGTATCATTGTGCACGCCGGTGGATTGGACTACTTGGCATAATGCTAAATATTTACACCTGCGATTAAGAAAGGGATAAAGGCCGCTTCTTACATGCCAGAATTTTCTCCGCAAAAGAGAGCCTCGTGGGCAATTACGGCAACGTCACAGCAGTCTTCAAACCGTCCAGACGACGGTCTCGCCACAGCAACTTAAACTGAATGGACTTTGATATCCAGAGCAAGTGTCTTATATATATATGTATTTTTTTCCCCCGCCCACAGTCACACTGTGAGCTTGACTGTCTTGAGTACGTAGGAGTGGGAAACATGCCTAAAGGACAGTATTCATTTCAAGGAATGTGAACTGAAAAGAAAATGCCACTGCAATTCAGAGACCTATAAAGGAGTAGATGTGCTTGGCATCGGCATCAGATTTTTATCTGAGCCTCACACATGCAGGATGAGAGATCGCCTGCAGCCATGGGGAAGCTTTCTGAAACCTGCCAGCACTTTAGACTTAAAACAGAGGGGTCATCTGAAAATCATCTCATACTGTTTCTCTCTCTCTTTCTCGCTCTCGCTCTCTCTTTCTCTCTCTCACTCTCTCTTTCTCGCTCTCACTCTCTCTCTCTCTCCCTCTCTCTGTCTCTGACTCTTGCCTAATTATAACATACTTCCTCAAAACCCAGCTTTTCTTTTAATCTCGATTGTGAACACAATATAAATAAGAAAAGGGTTCAGCATAAGTAATAAATCTTGAACTGCAGCTTTTTCAGAATCTTCTTTAAATACTTAATATGCCTTTCAGCCACATAGAGGTCCTCATAGTGTCCTCATTAAATATTTACCCATCCAGAAGAGCCACTAACAGTTAACATAGTTAGGAATAATGTAGCACAACTTATTTTGCTCAACATAACAGCAGCTGATGTGAAAATGGCCTCTGTGTGTGATAGAGACCACGGCGGATATGTGGCTGGTGTTCACACAGCGGGAGCTCCGAGACTGACGTACTGCCCACGAAAGCTCAGGGGACTGTGACATTGTCTCCGGCTTTTCCCCTGAGTTTCTTCCCCATCCGTTCACCCCATCCATCACCCTCGACATATTCAATTAGGCACGCTGATTGTTCTTAAACAGACCTTGAAGGGTTTGTTTTCCCCTGATGGATGTCAAGGATAATTGCCGGGAATGCGTGGTGCGCTTTGCCGGGAATTGATGAGCACGTCATGCACAGGTCCGCACCAGATTCCGCTGTCATTTTTTCCCTGTGTGACAGCGAACATCAGCTGTGACGAGAGGCTCGGTCTTGGCCCTTTCCCTCAGCGCTTCTGGAAATCAGCATCCAGACTGTGCAACACATGACTGGCTGTAATTGAGTACGGCAGGCATTCTGGTTCTGACGGAGGTAGGAAACCTGGAGCGGAACGCAGGTGGCCTGGTTGTGAGATACACACACACACACACACACGCACGCACATTAGCGTGTAATCAGTGCCGTCTGTCCATCACAGAGCATCGGCCGAGCCCAGAGAGCCATTATGAGCTCTTTTCCCCCAGCAAGCAGCAGGAGCGAATGCATCTCGGCATAGAGTGGGCAAAATAGGCATCAAAACCACAAAGCAACCGCAATTACTGTGCATTCATTTCTCTCAATACCGCTCTTGACATCTCTCGCTGTTTGTTTGTTTTTTTCTCTTCATCTTTTTCATCAGTTACTATCCGGATGGTAAAAGGATGTTAACATGATCACTTATCGCTTGTGTCTTTGAGCAGCCCAGTTCCTTCCACACACCTACGTGCTTGTGCGTGCTTGTTTACTGTGCGAGGATCGAATCTCCTCCACACACCAGCCACAACCTGCTTTTTATCCTGTTCTTGAATGTTTCACACTAACCACAATTCATTTTTAATGAATATGCCATTATAAAACATTTTGTTGAATTCTCAGATCGGTTTGGTCCGAAAGTATCGAATAATTTCCTTTAACATGAGCTCCGGCTGTAATTTATTCACTCTTTCTGTAGTAACCACTCGTTCAAAGGGACTTACGGACAACCAAGAAAAGCGTGTAATCAGTATGAATCTATCTGTAAGGATGTTTATTTAACATTAATAGAATGAGTCTCCAGCGTCAGCACTGTCAGTGACAGTCACTTTTCTCTCTTTAATCCTTCAGGATTAAGGGAACAGCACTGCACTGCTTTAGTGTCAGATTTATCTTATGGTCTCACACTTAAGGACCCCTCGCATGCAACCACACTGGATGTCTGTTAGGCTAAACGCTACCTTTTGAGCATCTTATTCAAGATATCGCACTTGCTCTAGGTTCTTGTCTGCTCAGCTTAGCAGAGGTCAAAGTTTCCTCTCAGACTAATGGACAGAAAATGAGACTGGCATGTATCGCAGAGTCCTGTTCTTGTGTAACTTCTAGTGAAATTAATTTTTGTGCAGCAGATGCTGATGAGTCTTGGCACGGAGAGGCTGCGCCACGGGCAGCTGCCGGTGATTAAGACAAATTCCAGATTTTCAGCCCGAGGTGATTCTGTGGGGTTCAGTCAGGCATATCCCGCTAAGGACAGATTTATTGGAGCGGACAGTCTCTGAGAAGTCCTGAGGGAAACGTCAGGCAGCAGCACAAGAATTAGCCTTGTCCTCTCAGGTCCATTCCTGGCTCATTCTCGTCCTCACTGGTCCACTTCTTCCTCATTAAACCATGAGTGTTTGTCTCATCCTCGCATGGCCTATCTCTCTCTCTCTCTCTCTCTCTCTCTCTCGCTCTCTCTCTCTCTCTCTCACACACACACACACACACACACACACACTATTGCTCGGGTTTAACCCACTGAGCCTGTAGAGGCGTGTGAAATGTGGCCTTTGTAGCCAATCTGCCCAGCAGCCCTGTGGAGACTGTAACAGTACAAATAATCCTGTTGATAAGATCCAAAAAACCCTGAATCATGTTTCTTTCTGCCAGAAAAGCAACTGCCATTGTTGCCTTGCGGCAAGGCCTTCAGGAGGAACCATATTTTAACACAAAAAAGAGCAGAATGCTTTTTCAGGATGCTCATGTCTGACTCAATGGCAGGCCACTGTAAAGCCTGGTTTAACATTATGTGACATTTGAGGAGGTGTGGGTGACATCTACAGCAGCTCATTGAGCTTAACGGAATGCGTTAGGCTTGAGAAGCACTGCTTTGTCCTCTCAGGATAGTGATAGTTGTAGCTGTAGTGTGATTACAGGGTTGAACACATTTCTACTCCTACCTCTAGCACAGTGCAGTGTACTACTTCAGCTCACGCCACACTACTGCAAGCTCTTACTACTACAGTGCATTCAGCAGTTAGAATTTTTCCATATTTTTCACTCATCCACCTGTACATTTTATAGTCTATTTAACTTTTGTAGCATGTAGAGTTTAGTTTCCTATCGTAAAACAAACCAGTTAAATAGATTCAGATATGTGTCGTGCATGTCCTACCTCCATCACAACCTTTCCTGTTATGGTTAGTGCTCCATCCCTTGTCTGATACCTTCCTCACCTGTTCATATATTAATCTTGTCAATGTTTTTGCAATTTCCCTAACTCTCTGTCTGAGCTGGACAATGGGTGGAGCAATAACCAAACCAGGAAGTGGCTCAGACAGAGAGTTTGGGAAACTGTTACAATGCATAAAGCAGTCTAAACGTTGGCAAGATTAATATAATTTGGATAAGGGAGATTAATTTTTATAGATTAGTTTTGTTGTGATTTATAGATACCCCTGTTTCTTGAACCTAGCTCAAAGGATAGCAATATATATATATATATATATATATATATATACTCCTGATCAAAATCTTAAGACCAGTGAAAATATTACAAGTATTCTCACTTCGCACTGGTGGATTGTCACACTGTCATGATCTCCTGATGGCAAAAACAAAAAGGCTTTCTGTTTTTGAACGT
>CM074947.1:9288522-9312047 GCA_037577455.1 Pangasius macronema
TGAACTCCTCTGTCTGACCTACAGCACACCTCACCACTGTCCTGCTCCTCTCATACATGTCCTGCACCACTCTGACTTCCTCATACAGTACCACAGCTCCTCTCTTGGCACCCTGTCATACGTAACAGAAATAAACAATGTACTGTCGAGTTTATATTGTTTATTTCTGTTACGTTTACAGCATTTATCAGATGCCCTTCTCTAGAGTGACTTATAGAAATGCTTTGGAGTCTCTATCCAAAACACATCCTCATGCTAGTTCACTAGGTCAGGGACTAAGAACACCATCAAGAACATTTCTGAAAGAAAATAAACACGAGCCAACACTAACCCATATATTAACCCTAATGAATCTAATTATTCACTTTGGCAAAAGAAACGGCACTGTATAAATGGAGGACGGGCCAGTCTGCCTGTACACAGCCGTAAACAAACAGCTCATCTGACAAAGGATTTAAGCCTAGTTTTTTAATTATTAGTATTATTTATTATTCTACTTTTTATGGGTATAAAAGTGAGCAAAATAACTTTCATTTCTGTCGTTCAGCCTTTACTCTGATGGTTCTGTAGTGTGGACATCCCTACATGTACATGCGCTTTGCACTTTATGGGCCATCAGCATACGTATGCGAGTACAAAGAAAATCTGCCTTTCCCAAACTTTTGTAAATCCTGCAGAACATTTTAGTTTGGTTTGGCTTATGCAAAACAGTTTTTACTAAAGCTTTACGAAAAGATAAATTAGGCCCAATCATTGCATGTTGTTATGGCCATGAGAATAAGCTTTATTAGCTCTGAGAATTAGCTCTATTTAGGACATGAATGGTCACTGACCTTGCTCTTAATCAATACTAAAGACTTCAATGTTTACTCCAAGGTTCTTGCACAACGTCAGTGCGTAGCAGTCCCGCATGCAAAGCAGCTCAGTGCCCTGCCTAGTGATCACTACGCTGAAACCCTGCTAATTAATGGCTGAACTCCATCTGAAATGGTAAGAGGTACAACGGTTTTGTTTTTTGGTTTGCATTTATCAGAATGTAACTGCATGTCATGTCATGAAAAAAAAAATCTAAAGCACCTGAACAAACTGTACCACAAACAATTAAGCTTCCAGTGGGTTGAGATGATCCTTCCACCTTATCCACCGTGACATTTCTATTTCCTTCCTCAAGCTTCTGTGAGTGTGCAGAGAAATTTAACCTTCGTCAACAACACTTTCTGATTTCCCAGCATTACACAGTTCTCTAAAGAGTTACCCGATTTTATTGTGATCTTAAGCACAGGCTCTGTCACTTGATGGCAAGCATATCATTAACCATTAATAAATCAAAGTATTACAATTACATCCCACATCCTATTTTTGTACATGAAATGCTCATCCCCATATCAGCCTAGTCTAAATAGTCCAACAACATGTGCGTCTATATCCTATTATGAAACTTAACAAAACCATTTCTTACAAATGAATTTCAATCATAAGTTAACACTGACATACACACAGTACTAGCAGGACACAGACAAAATCTATCATAAGCTCCTTACTGCCTAGGAAATATTCTGAATTTTAAGCCCTAATAGTGCTCCAAGCCAGATTTTTAATTATCCAGTGTTTCTCACATTTAATTTGTCGGGTTTGGCAATATTTAAAATAGTCAAGCTAAAAACTAACAACATAAACCCACAGAGAAAATGATGATTCTTCTAATTACAACTGAAACATCAAGTATTTTAGTAATCAGCAAATCTATCAATAGTTTCAATTAATCAAACCTCGTCTACCCAAACTCGCCTCATAGCATCAGTAAGAATAAGAATACAGTGAGGCAAAAGTTTGGTGCGACTCCTAGTTAATAATTAGCAGCTCCTCCTTTTTTTTTTTTTTTTTTTAAAGCGGGGAGACCACAGTCAAACCCACTAGAATCTATTGGCTCACAAGGCTGAAGCTGGCAAGTCAAAGTGCACCTAAATAAAGTCTGTAAAAAGCGAAGGTAGCCCCAACCAGAAGTAGATGTCCCATGTTCTTTCCCCTTCAGTGCAATGTCTTTTCTGCCAGGTGAAATTTATTCACCTGAGCTTTATCTGAAAAGCGCAGCTTCCTGGTGGCTCCTGTATCACTGTAGAAAGGGGTCAAAAAATACATGCAATGGCTAAACCATCTTCACTACCTCTGCTAAGAAACCAAAGTATTGTTATTCAGTTTTACGCTCATACACAAAGCACTGCAACAGATGTTCTTGTTTTCATATATACAAGAAGTAGGCACAATCCACTTGCAACACTAATCCACTTGCTAGCCAGTGACGATCCCAAAAACTCATTTAATATTAGGTGTACAGTGCAGGTAATGTAAGTCATGTCTGTAGCAGTGAGCTTGTCAATAAACCTAAGTGACTTTACAAGCATCTTAAAATTTTAACAAGCCAGCTTACTAGCCTACACTCGTTTCACCCTTTTCAAGGAGGGAATAATGACAAACCTATTACACCAGAATCATAAGAGAATATCAGCAATAAATACAGCACTACACAGCCATAAGCATTTACAACATGAAGAATACATTCACTGTAATCACGATTAGGGGTAAATAAAAGATTGATCAAACGTTAAAAGGGCTAATATATTTATCATGCACACTTAGAAAGCAAGTGTAAGTGGGCTGTTTATATGCTTGGGCAGTTTCTGCCGGTCAGCGAATTTTAGTGATGATTGTAAACAGTAAATTTGTTTCAGTGAGACTGTCTAAAAGACCCTGGCACTCGAACCACACAAACACAATGCATGCCATTCTGAACAATCTAGCTTTTGGAAAAGGAAAAAAAACTTACGATGCTTTAAAACAGAACAAATGCTCCCACTAAAATGTTAATGTACCACCATAGATCACACTGTCTAAATGGGGTTTTACTCGCCTCCATGGATCCGCTGATGGTCTCAAAGCCTGGCAGATCCGCTATTTAGGTAGCCATTTAGTAAACGATGCCAATTAAACATTTCAGTCACACTGTCCTATAAAAACAGTAATTCTGCTTAAAGGCTATTGTGTCTTTCTTAAATGAGGGACAGATCGATTATGAAAATTCACACGGAGAACTTTATGCTGAAGATATCAATTAACTGTTGCAGGCCCAGAACACAAACACCAGTCAAACACAGCTGCTGAGGAAAAGTGTGTGCCTCTCAGGCTTTGGCTACATTCCAGCATTTACACAGAATATGCTTAAGATTTCCGGTGGCAGGATTTTTTTTTTTTACCAATGTCCCTCAAACACACCTACGTTTGTACGGGACTACATTTCTGACACACGGATCCTCCACGCACCCGAATGTGCAATTGTACTTTAACATGGCAACATGGTGAGAAGTTACTGTGCAGGACATTTATCCAACACAGGTGACGTATAACTCTATGGATTAGCTTATTATGGAAATCAGGCCATGCAATTCATTTAAAGCACAAATTCAGTGCAAACATGAAATCTAAAAAAAAAGAGAGCAGATTTTATATTATGTGTAGTCATATAACATTATCGTAATTGTTTCCAAAAGTCACTTTCAGCCTCGTCAACAAGTCTCCTATCATCCAGAGATGGCAAGCTTGATTCATGATGATGCTACAGTACAGCCATCGGTGGTTGGGATCCAAAGGAGCAAAACTGGCTGTGTTCTCTGGGTGAGAGGGATGGCATACTCTCCCTGTCCCCTGCCAGTCACAGCAACACTAGCCAATCGTGAGTGTCTGTGAGCTCATGAATGCAGAAGAGGGCAGATAGTACTTTTCTCGGATTGTGTTACATTGCCCTGTGACCAGGGGTTAAAGCGAGCAAGAAAGATCCAGAATCATTCCGGCACCCTCTGTAACATGGAACAGGAACAAATCATCGTTTTCTCTTTGCACTTGCGGAGTGACGGACAGCAGAAACCAAACTCGTGGCATCACAGAAACAAGATCCAACCGTGTTTCACAGGATGAAAGTAAGGGCCACGTTTCATCTTTAACAGGTGTCGTCTGTCATGAGATGCACAAATACTGGCTATGTTTACATGCAAAGCTTTTTGCCATCCGTATGAATTCGTTATGACTGCAGATTCCTGGTCAGTCGGTAGCCATTCTCCGCTTATATGCGCCTTAAATAAGTTACATACATACAAGTTACATGCGTGTGACGAGTAAAGTTTAGTGCCAGCGACATGCCAGCGCATTCAAACTTTTTAATGGCGCAGCTTGTCCTTAATGAGTTTTACATCATTTCCTTCTCAGCAAAACAAAGTGTAATTATCGAACAGACAGAGAGAAGTACAGTTTATGACCGTAATGAAGTTGTTCAGTGCTATTCAATTTCTCAATTATTTTAAATAGGTTCAAGTCTGTAACATGAACCGTGTTTCAGGAGGAGAGTGAATCGTAACTCAGACACACCCACAGATTCACATCATGAACATAATTGGACACAAAATTTTACCTGGCTATTATTCCTCTATTTAACTAGTTACTGAAAAGATTACCCACCTTGCTGATCGGATATAAATTTCATTAGGATTGCCTAATCAGTCTGTTTACTCTGTTCTGATTGAGGTATTTACATGAATGTGTTTTATTCTGATTGGGCTCTCAGTCTGATAAGCAACAGATTAGGCTGCTTGTAAATGATTGCTCGGAAACTCTTCAAATCAAGTTGATTTTAAAGACGATGGTGAGTTAACTGTTCACCCAACCAATCTTGTAATGATACGTAGGACAAGCTTATCTTTAATTAATTAACTCCTAATTGTGATTTTCAGACTACGCATAAATATAACTAGTTTGTAGGCTTGGTAATTAGGTTAGCTGGTCTACAGTCTAATATGATCCTGCAAACACAGATTCGACGCTAGATGTGTGAAAACCACTAGCTAAGTATATTAACTGAAATCTAAATGAACACAAACTGTATTCTACTGCAAGGTTTAATTCAGCTTACATGCTATCCCAATCCATATGTTCAATACATGTTATCCTAATCCAAATATATCCCGACCACTGCCAGAGTTAAACCGCCACTTTAAATTCCACTTCAACCTCTGCCTGTAACACAGCAGTTTGAGATGATGTAGCTGCCTGGTTTCACATGTTGTGGAGGAAGCACGTGTTAGCCTTCACCCTCCCTGGTTGGTAGATGTCATATGATGGGGTGAGCAGGCTGGCATGTGGGAATTGGCCAAATTAGGAGGGTGAAACCACAAATCATTATTTGTCTTGTACATTCTGCTATGTAACCTACATGTGACACAACATTAGTATTTCAGCATTAATTTTTTTTAAATTATTGTAAGAATTATGTTTTTTACGACTATCCTTCAGGCTCAGTGAACTTCATTTTCCTCTTGCACTGTGTGGCCAAAAGTTTATGGACACTTGACCATCAATCCTATGTGTGCTTTTTGAACACCCCATTCCAAATGTAGTCCCCTTTTACTGTTATAACAAGCTTCTCTCTTCTGTGAAGGCCTTTCACTAGCTTTTGAAGTGTGGCTGTGGGGATCTGCTCATTCAGCCACAAGAGCATTAGTGAGATCAGTACCTGATGTCAGGTGAGAAGGCCAGGGATGCAGTCAGCATTCCGGTGCCAAGTTCATCCCAAAGCTGTTCAGTGGGGTTGAGGTCAGGGCTCCACTCCGACCTAAGAAAACAATGTTTTCATGGATCTTGCTTTGTGCACAGCGGCACTGTCATGCTGGAACATGTTTGGGCCCCTTAGCTCCAGTGAAAGGAAACCACCTATGAGTATGATGGCCAGATGTCACAGAGTGAATCATAAGGTTAAACTAAAACGGACACAGAATTAAATGTTAACATCACCCTGTAGGCCATGGGCAGTCATGTAAGCTTCAGGAACCACCAACACACGTGCACACTCACACACGCTGCGCTCTGTCTCACTTTCACACACAAACAACAGCTACACTGCGTAATGGTATCATATGGATTCATCCTCCACCGAAGCTCATTGTTTCCATAGTCTTCAGAGCATACTTCTGATGCCAGATTACCACCACGCAATCATTTCCTTCTGTGCATTTTTATAGCAATTAGCCACCAGCGCTATGCTATCAACTATGTTTAAGTGACGTAGTGACAGCAAATTGAAAGTGCCCCACACACACACACACACACACACACACACACACACACACACACACCAGTGGTGTAGCCTGGAATTAATTTTAAGACAGGATAAGGAAATATATTACATTAGTAAGTGTGACGCTCTCATGCATTTTGGTTGGATGTCAAACGGTAGTAGGGGCAGTGATGCCACGAATGTATAACAGTTTGTTGATGATTAAAATAAGATGCTAGGGGGAAATGACCTTTTATCTTACAAAACTTTATCTACTCTTCTGTTTTCCCTTCTTCAGTTCAGTAAACCTCCAGTACTTTATCTGCGGTCACCTCCATATCCCTCCCCTCCAAGTGTATGTAGCTGCCTGGTAGCTTGCTAACAGAAATGGGAAAAGTAGATGATTCGGTTCAGTTAATCCTATTTCTCACCATAGCAACTGGTGAAACTGTAAGGACTATATAATCAGTGTCTATATAAATCAGCCGTTTGTGTGTTATGTTAACCATCCAATAAGCATTTGGAACGGTATTAAGATATTTCAGGAGGGGTTCAAACCCAAAATCCACCTCCTACCTTCCCCTATGATGCCTTGTTCTTGTTCTACCAAATGTGGAATCCAACATCACTATATCAATAAGTTTATCCTGTAAGCATAATCACGGCTAACATTTGTGGTTAACAGCATTTTTTTTGTGGACGATACATGGACCAACAATATACAACAGTTTAAAATAAACAATTAAATAAAGATATGAAGCAATTTTATATATTTTTTGTTTACACATGTATATGCTGGAAAAAATGGAGAAAATAAATTATACCATACATAGTTTCCTATGAATGGAAATTTTAGTGTTAAATCGTATTTTAGGACATATCTTCCTCTTTCAAAACGTTGATGAAGGTTTAATCAGCTAATCTTACGCCAGCATGCAGTGTTCAGTTAAACCAGGACACATTTAGTTCTTAAAGCATGCTACATTATTAATAAATTCAGAATCCATGTCTGTGACAGGTCTCGTGATTTGTCAGTACATTCCGCACTGCAGAATTCACTGGGTACTAAACCTCAGCTCTCTCAGGCTTCATCTCAAACACGACACACACACCAGAAGGAAACCTGGCAACAGAGCACAAGATGCTCACAGAAGAAGCTGTTTATCCGAGACATGCAGGTAAATATATTAAGAAGTAAGCACATGAAAATGCATTTAACACAAAGTGCACTGACGACCATAAGAGTTGTAGCTGAAGTGTGAAAACACAACTACAGAAAAATGGTATGAACTACATGAACAAGACACCATTCTATTTAAGATAATATCCTCTGGGCACATATGCAAGCTTCATGCTTAAAAACTTGGCACTAACATCTAGAGACTTTAGGAAAACCAGGCAAAGCAAATAAAACCAAAAAGCATGAAAGATCGACACCTACAAGTTTTAATAAACTGTTTAGGGATTTTTAATGCTCATCTACCCAAACTCACGCACTGAGCCTTGCTCTCCTTTTCAAGGATACACTCTAACGCCATATGACTGAAGATGACTCCGGCGGAGACGACAACTCTTAATTACAGAGCAGTTATCTTTGACATCTGCAGCAGGATTTCTCTGCTATGACAGAAGTCACCGTCTGTACAACACTAATTCGGTCTTCTCCTGTTAGTTATTAGTGATGAGATATCATACACATACATGACAGATGTGCTTTGATTTTGACAAATGAACCAATTGAGAAAAATTATAACACAGAAAGAAGATAACGCAATGCAGAGCATCTGCCTAGAGGACTTCCATAATACTTCCAACCTCTCGAAACAAGACCTGTGAGCTTTCTGATAATATGCTTAATTATTGTAGGCAATATGCCCAAAATAAAGCAGTGGCACACATCAACTGTACAGTACTACTACTACTACTACTACTACTCACAAACTATTCAATATAAAGCTCGATATCCATTACATAAACATTTTCATGCTCACATAAATCAATAATTAGGGCTTTAAAAAAATAACAATAAACATAGCCTGAAAAAGACCAAATCTCACAGGAAGTTTAAAATGAACCTCTAATAATGAAATCTAAATATTTCAATGGCTGTTGCACATTGATGTTCAAGGTGCATGCTCTCTGCATCACCAGGTACTAAACTCACTTTTGGTGAACACTATGAACACTTTTGGTCCATCAGAAACGGACCTCCTCTTCTTTCGGATACAGTAACTCTGATTGCATGTGTCTTATCCCTGTATATAGCACAGCATGCAGTCTCATCACACACATTCATACGTTCATTCATCATCAGTAGCCTCTTTACCCTGGTCAGGGGGGCAGTGGAAAACTGGGCAGGAAGCACAGACAAACTATGAATGGGACGCCACCACCGACATGGGGAGAACGTGCACAGAAACTTTCACATACGACTTTCGGCTTGGGGAACTCAAAAACTTGTAAGGTGAAGTCATCAATTAGCTGGAAATAAAAGCTTAAAAATGACATGTTGATATGTCATTTGGGATATCATTTGGGAAAGTATGTGTATGTGATTAGAGAGAGAGAGAGAGAGAGAGAGAGAGAGAGAGAGCGCAAGAGACAGAGAGGCACACATAGACCCAGAGAGAGAGAGAGAGAGAGAGAGAGAGAGAGATAGAGAGAGAGAGAGAGAGAGAGAGCAAGAGACAGAAAGACACGCATAGACCCAGAGAGAGAGAGAGAGAGAGAGAGAGAGAGAGAGAGAGAGAGCAAGAGACAGAAAGACACACATAGACCCAGAGAGAGAGAGAGAGAGAGAGAGAGAGAGAGAGAGAGCGCAAGAGACAGAAAGACACGCATAGACCCAGAGAGAGAGAGAGAGAGACAGAAAGATACACATAGACCCAGAGAGAGAGAGAGAGAGAGAGAGAGAGAGAGAGAGAGAGACACACACAGAGACAAACACACACACACAAGTCAGAGAGAGATTGAGAGTGTCAGTGAGGAACTGAGAGAGAGAGCACACAACAGAAAGAGAGCACGAGAGAAAGAGAGCACGAGAGAAAGAGAGCACGAGAGAGAGAGAGAGAGAGACACAGAGACAAACACACACACACACGAGTGAGAGAGAGATTGAGAGTGTCAGTGAGGGACTGAGAGAGAGAGAGCACGCAAAAGAAAAAGAGCACGAGAGAGAGATTTATGGTTCAACTTAATTATTACCCAAGATTTGTCTATTGATTCCTGACTGTACGAGGAACGCCCTACAGATAATTAGACTATTAGCCTTGTTTATTGTTGACAGTAACAGATTAGTCGTTTGGAAATGAAACCTGTATGTGGAAAAAGTCACTCAGCTGCTTAAGAGCATTATTCCAACATTCAGTCGGTCAGTCTCAGGTGAAATGTGACACATATGAGCAAACCTCATCTGTACAATAAGCCATCTGCCTCTGCATTACCACCTAATATTTTTCTACATTACAAGAATGATGCCGTCTTCACCACGCGGCATTACATTGTTATAAATTTATTTATTAATTACATTTCTTACATTTGCTGTAGACTCTATTTTACAGACAAAGCAGAGCGAACACTAGCTTACAACTCAACATATTAAGTCTAATGACGCATCAGTTTTAGAAATGAAATCTCAGTAATAGCTGCTGAATAACATGATGAAACAGGCAAAGCTTATTAATCATGTGCTGTCATAAATCATCACGTAGCTAATTTATAAAGGGAAGAAAAAAAATATCAGGAATGTACAAGAGTGCAATGTAATACCCTGTGCTTTGAGCCGAGCTGTCGATGCGCACGGCGTATGTGAAAATGGCACACGTCAAACACGGCCGATTCTGTTCAGAGCAAATGATTCAACTTGCTTGACAGATTTGAACAAATCGGAGTTACCATGACTAATTAAAGCTCTACAGCCGTCTGCACTTGCTTGTCCTCTCGGTGTCTCTGGAACTGGTTTAATAAATGATGATGTCTCTAAAAGCAAAAGCAGCTGGGGCGGCATTCTTCTGATACAGATACACGGTCTGATCCTACAACATCTAGACTTTATCTGGAAATATTTGGGCTGGAGAAAGCCTAAGTGGAACATATTAAATGATTTCGGCTTATGTATGGGGTTTCTCAGCAATATATGCTCAAAAAAAAAACAACCCTCAGTTCAAGGCACTGGCAGAAGTTAATCTATTAAGTGGCACTGACTCATGAAAGCAATTTTTGTAATGGCAGTCCACAATTTCTGCCATCCCCAGCAAAGAGGTCCTGCTTATCTTAATGGATTCCCAAAGCAAACTTGTGAGGAAAAAAAAAAGTCAAATGAAAAGAAACACCGACGCACACACATTCTCTGTCATGTGTTTTCCTACATTTCCTCTGAGCACATGAAATAATCTGATTTCACAAGGCATCCAGATAATCATTGAGCTTTCCCTTTTGTAACGCTGAATAAACTGACGCGGCTGAAATGCTGAGCTTCCAGAGGTGCGTTCACTCTGCTCAAACAGCCAGTGGCGTTTTATAGTCCGTCTAGACCAAACAAACATGAGCAGTGCTGCTGGTTAAATAAGTGCTTTAACTCTAAGGAATGCACCACGCCACGTGTTTGACACAACTGCCAAAGAGGATCCGAAACAATTCACTAAAAGTCGGACACAAACAAGTTACTAAGCACATGATAACTCAGAGAGAGATTTCCTGCTGTCCCTAAATAACACTAAGGGTTTTGTTCCTTAATTAAAAGAAAGTGAATATACCATAATATAGTAATATAATACAAAGGTAATACCTTTCACCTAGTTTTGGTTGCGTGCATGAAGATTTGGAAATGTAAATTAACCAAGTGAAGCAAATAATACTCCACAAAAACCTCCACAAAATACTATTTGAAAATCAGATTTCCAAATAGTAGAAAACACAAAAAGTGGGTGAGCCGATGAACGCAGCTGAATATTCCTCCGGCTCTTCAGGCAGCTCGTGTCACTCCTGCTACACTTCTGAATGTGTGGAGCTGTTTACATTATAAACAGACGTGTTACATATTCTTCAGTCCAAACTAACACACCGTACTTTGCAAACACACCGCAGGAATGCTCTGAATGTTTTTAAAATAGGATGAAAAAAAAAAAAGTCTCCCGGCTTTAAGCATCACCGGAGTTTCCACTTTACATCAGTTTTACTGCACAACAGAGAGAGAGAGTCTCGTGCACTAATTTCCACACTGATCTTTAAAACTACTCCGTTCCTCCGTCTTAATTCAAATGTACGATTTTTTTTCCTTTGTAACTTCACTACAAGCCATTCCACTCTAAAATAAAGACATGCAGACGTTTTCTAACCAAGTTTTTAGCCAACCGGCTAATTGAGCCGAGCGGCGCCTCTCGCGCGCGCGCGCACGCGCACACACACGAACGAACGTTAACGTTACTGAGGTTAGCATACGTTACTCACCGACACTGAGGAGTAAGGAAATAGCTTTTAAAACAGGTTCAATAAAACTTTACTCACAATGTGACTTCTTCTGAAGCCCGACCATCCAAAAATGAATATCTGGACACCGGGTAAGTTTTGAAAGAGCTACTAATTCAAAGTCTTGTTGACAGCATCGTCCACAAATCCGCCATCTTCATTCGGCTGTGTGATGCTGCTGGCTCGCGACTCCTGAGGCCGAAACTCTGGACCAAACCAAATCAACCCGGCAAACTGGGTGATAGTACAAGTTTAGGAGGATGTAAACACGTATTTTTTGCTGATACCTCTTTGAAATTATCTAAATTTCTTCTTATTAGTGTTGTTTTGTATTACTTAGGCTATGCGGATTCACCTATACGGATTTTAACTTTCTGTAAGGGGGAAAAGGGATTTGCAGCGTCCCCCGTGTTAAAACTCGGCGATGGTAGCTTCCACATGCGAGCGCCTCCTTTCATCGGGTGTTTTTTTTCAGGTAAGGGGCTCAGTGGAGGGAAGTTATGGGAAGTTGCTATTTCTCAGCAATTAAATCACAGTAATGCACTGTATATTTTAAGCCTGCATTGTACCTGCATTGCACCGGTCATTTTTTGCATCCAGTCCATAAATGTACATTGTGTGCAGTAACAGGTTTCCTTAGCTGAAGGGTATGGATTTATAAAATGCAGTCATATATGGAGTGGAGCCTATATTTAACTCAAATTAGTCACATTTCAATAAACAGTTTTAATTCATGTAACGAATACAAAACCTAATGTGCATCTTCAAATAGATAAAACGCAGCTTATTGCGCCCCCTGGTGGGAGAGAAAGCGTAAAAACTGCGTCTCTACAAACAAATTAGGAAAATAATTAAATAGATTGTATAAAGTCTGCACAGCTGTCTGCACAATCCCTTGAATTGACTTAAAAACATAAGACATAAGATTCTTCACTGACCATTTCATTTGTTTTGTTGTGTTAAAGTGCCAGAATAAAAAATAAAAAACTAATCACAAGTGATATTTTTCTGTTGTTTCCAGGGCTGAAATTCAACATCTATGCATCTATTCCTTTTATTTTTTCATGTAAATTTTCATCTCAATCCAGAATATTTTTACAGTGGGACAGAACCAAAATAAATGCTGAACATCTCAGAGTTACTGAAGAAAAAAAACCACACTGATCATGTATATTCATTTTAAATCAGTGGACAACAAGGGTCTTAACTGGGAATTCCTCTGTATTCCTGAATCCTCCAAATTTCCAAACGAGTACACCATAACCCATTTTCCAAACGAGTACTCCGTAACAGTGAGAATATTATCTTTTTGCAATACAGATCTTAATTTATTACATTCGTAACTCAAAATATCCTTTTCCCTGAGTGTGATCCAAAACCCTACTTCCTTCTTCTTTTTCCTTCCTCTTTCTTCTTCTACAGTACTCAGTTTATTTTTACACACCCCGTTTTTAACCCAAATCCTTCTACTCTGAACATCCAAGACAGATTTCAATTCCAGCCAGATTTAAATGCATTGCAAATATAAGGAGTTTTTCCCATTTGCTCCTTATGGGGGTTTATATACTGTGAAGAAAACTCAAGGCCAGAAGTACTTCAAGTTCTAATCATGTTCCTTAAGACCTTCAGAGGTCAATGGTCAGTTTTCTACGGATTTATCTTCGGTTTAAATGAAATGAAGAGCAAATCCTCAAACAGGAAATTAAACCTAAACCTATGTGTGTAATTTACAACATGAAAAACCACAAAATTAGTGTTTTGAGTTATCTTTATTAAGTAAACTCTACATTTTCAATATTGCTTTTTGTCTGTTCCATTTTTATATTTTTTTTCCTTTAGTCTAGATTACAACCATTTGCAATCAGCACAGTTTATATATTCATATATATTTATATATCTTCTTCCCAATCAAGCTACACTTTGAAGAATACAAAAATATCACAGTACAATTTCTACAATCATTCCCTACTAGTGAGCTCCAAAGTGGGTGCTGGACTTGAGGCTGGAACACAGGAACCTGGCAATGGACCACCTCTCTAGGTTAACATCAAAAGCGTGTGTGTGTGTGTGTGTGTGTGTGTGTGTGTCTCAGGGAGACAGACATTAATGAAATCTGAGATAAAAGGAGAATACTGCTTTTGCGTGTGTATGCACAACGGCATTTGATGATAAACACACATGCACAGAAAACAAAACCGAAATATCCGTGAAGTTTAACGCTGAGGAAAAGAGTGGAAGGACGAGAGCCTGTTGGCAGTGGAACTGTAATAGATAAATTCTGAGAAGTCATGTAGGTTAAAAAAATCTGGTCCAGCCAAAACGTCTGTGCTCCAAAACCTCAAGCCCTCGCCACCGACAGCCAGCTGGAAAAGGGAACTCATCTAGCAGTCACTTTCATTCCTCAAACTGTTCTCTGCACACACCACACTATACAAAATATCAAAAAAAAAAACAAAAAAAACAAAAACAAAAGAATAAAACAAAACGTAGAAGAATCCTCACCCGTACTTGATTATTGTTTCCTATTAAATGTCTCTTTACTTCTTTTAATAAAGGATGTTCTTCCCTCGGTCATACACTGAGTATCCAACGCTGTAATCCTTTATGCCCGGTGGAGGCTCACTCCTCCAAAAGTAGAGGAATGTTGCAGTATGAGTCTGACATTTAGTTTTCATTCAAATTTGAATCAACAAACATCAACAAAACTAATGAAGGAAAAAAAAAAAAACACATTGTATTTCAATAACTATACAACTAAAACTCAGTGAAGCAGAGCATCAACATAGTGAAAAGAGGAAAAGAGACAAATTTTAAGATAAAACACTAGTCATAAGTTACTCGACGTCACACAAAAAAATCAGACACGACAATGGGTTCGATAAGGGAAGGATCACTTTAACATGAGTTATTCCCATGTCTCAGAAACTCCATGAGACTCCACATCCTGGAGTAATACAGGACCAAGAGGAGGACTGATTGTGCTGCCAGTGATGGGTCTGGATTCTGCAGGGGCACTGTGGCTCACACTAGGCTTGGGCTGAGCTCTGGGGCGAGCTGAAGTTCAGTCAGTCAGTGCCTGCTGGTGTGTGGAGCTCTCAGGGTGAAAACGTGGCCATCTCCAGCGAGATCCGCTGCCACAGCTCCTTGGTCTGCTTCCCCCTCTTCAGGGTCTGCAGGACATCGTTGAACTGCATCATGCCCATCGGGGTGAGACAGAACGCCCCGCGGGCACTTCGAATTATGTTCACAAAGTCGTCGTAGTCTGCTGGGGTCAGGTGTATCAGCCGATAGTTGATGTACTGTTTAAAGGATGAGAAAAGATGAAATTAGGTAAGAGTCACGCTGCAGAACAGGTTGAACGATATTAAAGGACAGGGATTGCGGTTTTATGTTGAAATTTTCTTGATTCATGGCCAAAATGTCATAAACAGACTCACGTGGGCCTTATTTTTTTCCAAAGTAAAAGTCATTCCTGCTGAAAGCAACTTATGGGTAAACGCTGACTTGACAAGTCATTAGCCTGGACACCTGGGACAAGCAGCGGTCGTGTCCAGGCTTTTAGATATTTTTACTGATGTAAGCACAGCTCTTTGGGCTAGCTAATAAATTTATGATTTGTCCACCCAACCAAGCTATGCTCAAGACCTTTAAACTTTAAAAATTCCTTTGAAAATTCAAATGTAACTGATTCAGTACTCAAATGTATTCAAGTATTAATGTACCTTAATGAGGCAGAATGAACATTAACAGCAGCACTACACTGTGTCTCATGTGCATCATATTTAGCTTTTAAATGTACGAAGTGAGATCTTTGCGGTGTTCATTTTCAGCCCTTAAAAATCCTAATAATATCTGAACAGTGAACTATCATTAATGAAAAAAAAAACATTAAGTCTAGTGTTTCTCATGACGGAGGAAAATGATAGAGTGGTCATATTGTATGCAACAGAAAAAGAGATGCATCACAATGTATAAACAATCATATTACAATCATATCTCTGCACCCTTGAATTCAAAAACAAATCAAATTGCAAGGTGCACAGATTACCCACCACTATGCAAGGACTCAAATTTCAGCATGTTTATGAGCTGGCAAATAAACATGGCAAAAAAAAAAAAAAGTCACGGAATGATACTGGCAGAGAAAGACAGCATATGGAACATATTTTTCTACAGCAAATCCCTCACTGCCAGTCAGGGTACATTTCTGCCTGAGAATGCCACGTCATCTCATTAGACGCGCACGGAGAGAGTGATTTAGCACCACCGTCTCTCCTGCATGTCAACAAACAAGTGTCTGTGGTAATATTGCAGGAAGGTAAGACAGCTTGTGCTGTTGGTTGCAACATCCAAGAAATCAAGTGTAGGCTCTCGACAAAGATGAGAGCAACATGTGACTGACAGTTCATTCAAAATTCATTATATGTAACTCTTTTAATAAACACTAATCTGATGTTCAAGCCGGTCTTTACTGAGAAGTGTCGCTGCTTTTAAATTACCCTTGACATTTATTTAAATGGTGTGTATACTGACTGACATTTCTGACACTCCAGAAATTTCTGAATTGCATAAAAGGAAAGGCTAAAAGGACCGAACGGCTATTCGTGGATTTGTGACTAAGAATTATGACTCTCTTCAAGGACGTGGCTGTCATACTTCCGTGCTATTTTGCTCTAATACTCATTAGCGACTTCCTAAACAGTCAGATTCGAAAGGATTTTCAACAGCCCTGTCTTTGGTGATTCACATTTCTTTAATCAGTGACCAGAGATAAGACGTTTCCTTTAGAAAAGACAACTTCACATCTAAGATTCTAAGATGTGCCAAGTTAAGATTCTGAGGAGCGCTACCCTGACTGTTGCCCTCAGTGCATATAAATAGTGTATGGCATAGTGTTTATAGAAGTGAGGGGGAGTCGGAGTGTGCTCGCTCGGTGGGCTGTGCTGATGAGAGCGCGTCTAATGCACACTGACATCCCGTGGCCTGAAAGCTGCTGGCAGAGGAGAAAGAGAGAACACCCTCGTGTAGCGTCTCCCTGTCTCTCACACTCCGTGTCTGACTCATACACACTGTCTGTCATGATTTCTCATAAGGGGAAATTAAGCAATCCACATAAATATTGCTTAGACCCGCCATCAAATTGTCGTCATAACAGTATCAGAGATGGAGATTGTCAGCTGCACTGTCCTCCCGGGTTTTGCCGGAATGGAGCAAGGGGACAGAAGTTTCTCAGCTATTACTCCTGCTGCAACACAACACATTACTTTTCTACATTTTAAAGACTGTCACACTTGCTAGACACTGCATGTATGGTGTGTAATCTCAGGCATTCTCAAGTTAAACGTAGGTTAAGATTTCTTTGAGATTTCCCAGTGCTACTTCAGAGACCTTTAAGGTCTGAAGTGAAGACAAACTAAATATTAAATAGCTTCACATTAGCTCATTCTACAGCTAAGACGATCAAATCTTCCATATAAGGGACTCCAGTGAACAACAAAGTTTTATCGTGCAGATTTTAACTAGTGTATATGTTTAAGTGTGTGTGAGATGCAACGTAAAATGTTATCCAAAACTGAATTAATTGCACTACTTAACTGAATTAATTGCACTACTCCACATAAAGAATAGCCGTGTAAATTTCAGAAATTTCAAATGGCCAGTCTTTATGTACAGTATATGTTGTATGTATCTATCTGCCCCAAATATTTGCACCTGTATTTGTATTTAAACGCTATGCCCCTGGAAACACTGGAAAACAGTCCAAAAATAGCCTGCTGAGTGATTCTTCATTCAAACTGCTATAATAAATAACAATTTGCAGAACACAACTTTATTCAACTCCTGAATCTCTACAGTTACTCAGCAACATCTAGTCCATAATTACTCTGATGTGACTGAGTAAAGTAGGTAACTATATTTCAAAACATCTTTCACAAATCAGAGAGCTGATTAGGGTTGACAACAATGTTGTTCCTCTTCCGGCTGCTCCCTTTAGGGGTTGCCACAGCGGATCGCTGTTCCGCATATTTGATTTGGCACAGTTTTTATGCCGGATGCCCTTCCTGATGCAACCCTCCCCGATTTTTATTTGGGACTGGCACTGGAACAGCACTGTCTTGTGCATCTGCAGTGGCTGGGGTCGGTTCCCTGACTGGGAATCGAACCTGGGCCACGGCGGTGAGGACGACTAGTCATCCAGGGACCCTACGGTTGACAACAATAGCCACCTAATAATATTCTATCAGATTTACTTTCCTTTTTTTAGGGTATGTTACATTCCAAAAGGATCAGAACAGTTCACTGGACATCACAATCTGCTCTGAAGCTGGGATCAGTCCTGCTGCTAGTCTAAATGGGGTCCTCTAAGAGGTTTTCATTATAATGCCAGTATGGTTTTCTGGGGATATTTTCTTTTAATAAGGAAGAAGAACATTAAATATTGATGAAAAACCATTCGCAATGAAAGTACAATTGATATTTTATAATTTTTTTGGAGACATCGCAAAAGATCTGCTTTGTATGATTGTATGAATGATTGGAAATACTTTCCAATTTTCTTTTGGAGCTCAGTAAGGTAGTGTTTATGTCAGACTACTGGAGCAAGACACTGATTTTAGAGAAAATAAATGAATGGTACACCTTCTTTTAGTAACTGTATTTGTATCTGTTCATTCCAAATAATGTATTTGTATATGATTACATCCCTAAACTATATACAAACATATAAATATAAAATACTTTTAGCATAGCCTTAAAGAAACCATGTTATCCTTTCTTCGCCCAAAACATCCTTCCTCTCCAACTCAGATAAGACACAGCAAAACACCACACTGCTGCCATGTTGACATTAATGTTGCCAGCACATCCTGGATCTAATCAAACTAGATTTCTGGCACATGATTTAAAATTTAAACTGGGCAACAGTGGGTTGAGAATTTGGTTCTCACGCTCTCAGCCTCATGTGTCTGACCTGTAGATAGGCTTGCTGGCAGCGCTGCACGAGCTGGTGGAAGGCAGGAGTGCGGAGGTGAGCATGAATGTGTGCAGGATTCAGCCTCTGCAGAGCCTCCATAATGATCTCCTGCAGCACGAATGGACTCAGCACACCTTTGGCAGCCCCCACACAGAACTGATACACGTAATTCACACCTGGAGACAGAGACAGAGAGGGAGAGGGAACAATATCTGAATGAGGCTTCATGACAGAAAAATGATACAACAGAACTGGGCAGCATTTAAAAAGGTGAGGATCTGTATGTGAAGATTCCTCTCACAACATCCTTTTAGCAGTGATTGCACAGGTACATAAGTCACTGATCCCAACAGAACTCTTTTTACAATGTTGTGCATACTGTCCCTAGTACCACTCCTTTCAGATGATTCTATAGCCTTCTCTCCTCCCTACCTGAGCTGTTACATCATGCTGTTACACGTTTATCATCTAATCCCACCACCCATTAAAGTAAAAGAGCAGAAAACTGCAAACCAGCTCAAACAGGCCGGCTTTTTGAAAGCCATTTTCTAGGCATGACAGAGTTACCGAGTCGTGCAGCGAGGCCTAGCAGCCATTTCACATCCTCTGTGTATGGAGGGCTGCGGGAGAAGTTGTTAGGATGGTCGTTGTGAGCTCTCCTACCCAGCATCTCCAGGGCCAGCATACCTGCATGAGAACATAAACCACTTACATCAGCACTTATCCACCTGCCACTTACTCATGCACCAAAGGCTATTCATCTTGTTAATTTACTTTCCAACAGGATGGTTATAAAAACACCTGTCATGTACACAATATTTCAGGCTTAACACCTGTATCACTGCCACACCACGATTCCAAACTCAATCTATTAATCTATATACTATTTTTTTTTCAAGAAGTGTAAATTACAAAGCTGTGTCAAGTCACTATGTCCTTTCCTGCGCTCCACTCTGGAATACTGTCCAAGCATATCAGTCAGTAAAACAAGGAGCTAATAAAGAAAACACAAAAAGTCACAGACAACTTAACCATTAGTGTGAATGTACTGACATCTCTGTTCTGAATTATTGGCTGTCCATGTATTCCATCCTTTTCCCCTTGAAAAAGCATGGCTTCTTCCTTAAGTTGCCTCAGCTATTATACAGTATAGTATAATCGATATCCATTTTTGGATAATGATAAGGAATAAAATAAGTAAGTTAGTTAAAATAAGTAAGTAAGTAAAATAAGTTTTTCTATATCTTGAACAATATGAGTCTAAAGAAGTCTCCCAATTATTTCTCTAATGTGGGATTCTCTTCTCTACATCAGTGCCAATATTCTGAATAGGCATCACATATTTTGTTCAAACTGTCAGGCGTAATAAATTAAACTGAATGCTGATTATGTTCTTAAAAACGTCTCAGCAGCTGATGGACTCTAATGGGTCAAAATAACTACAGAAAGTTAGGAGAGCCTTAGGGCTTTCAGTGATTAACAGTCTTTCTTACCAACTCTGTAGGCCGAGTGCAGGTAATGCAGCCCCTGCTGGCTGACAGGCTGACTGTGCTGCTCGTCTTCCACTGGGAACGGTGCACTAACCAATGAAGGTGGCTGAGAAGAAAGGCCAGGAAGAGATGTCCCCTGAATGGCCTGGATGGTGGAGCCTGAGTGAACCCCACCGACTGAGGAAAGGCAAACAGATGATTTAAGAAAATGCTTACGATGAAACCTCATATGAGGAAATCTATAATGTTTTTTACTACAGTATTCTACTTTAACTACCAGCAATCAGGTTTGCAGGAAATCCAATCTCACTGCAATTCAGGAGACTAAATTTATCATACAAAACACCTACAGTGTGTGGCTATATGCTAACAGTTTTGTTTAGAAGCAAAGCCTTGGCCTAGAGCTCACATTTCACGATGACTATTGTACACGAATACCATCTAGACTTTCACTTATCCAATCGATGTTTATCGACGGACAGTGTAATGGGATATTCACACAAGATTAATTCTGACGAACAAAATTCTTCTGAACCTTCAAATATATTTGTTTGGAAAAAATCTACAATGCCCCACTAAATGTCCACTCCATTCTGTAATGGAGACTTAAGTCATATTATATAAATCTCATAAATCTCTCCTTCAGGAAGGGTAGACATTTAACAAGCATGAAAAAGTACATGTTAATTATTCTATAACATACGAACTCCTCACCTGCCACAGTAGTACTGAGGGGTAAGCCCGCCTCGGCGGTGTGGTAGGGGTGGACAGCAATCTGAGTCATGGACGGTACGGGGACTCCGGGGAAGGTGACTGCAGTTGCTGCCATGGGAGGATGAGGCCCGGAGGTTACAGAGAAAGGGTACTGCGCACCAATAAAGGCAGGATGCATTCCCTGAGAGAAAAACACCCAAAGCTTACTAAACCATACTAAACAAAAATCCAGAACCATGATTACAACTTAGACAACTCTTACACAATTACATTTACACTCATAAGAGACCTATGGGTACACTGACAGTTTCCATTCTTATAAATATATTAACTATATGACAAATCTTAAAAATCTTATAAACTAACATAATCCACTCAAATACAATCAAATCAGTTAATTAGAAAATATCAGTTCCCACGTACCTGTGGATACGCAGTTCCGGACACGGGGAAGACGGCAGGACGGGGGACATGCTGGAGTTGATGGCCCAGATACTGCTGGGTGCAGACAGTAGGCAAATGGGCTTGGATAGTGGTATAGGGGTGCAGACCTGGCGTGTGTGCCATGGCTGTGCACGGCAGTGTGTGCGACTGGTAGAGCGTGGAGCCCACAGATATAACGGGCACAACAGCGGCTGCACTGACTGACGCAGTAACAGCTGCTACACCAGCAGAGTCCATGGCCACGGAGCTGTCCAACACACCGCAGTTCCCTTCCGGAGGTCTCCGAGCCGCTCCACCATTTGCTCCACATCGGATTGGCCCCTCCCTCTGCGCTGCAGAGACTCCACCCACCGTCTGCTCATACAGCCAGTACCACTGATGGGCCACCTCAAACAATACCTCAGGGTACACACCTCCTCCCTTTGCCGCCTCCTCTACTGCCATGCACGCCTTCTCCAGCATCAAATTATCCTGGGAAGATAGCAAATTTTCGGAAATTTTAAGCATGCAGTTTGTTTTGGATACAGGGAGTCTAAGCCTTAGACGCTCCACACGGGATATGGAGCATTTATCATCAATAATAACAACAGTGTTTTGATGTACCTGCTCTTTGCACTGCACCAATGCCCTCTGGATCTCGTTGGGGTTTAGGGCATGAGCATGAGGTAGACAGCTCAGTGCGAGTTCAGCTGCAGCTCGTACCATGTTGGGGTCTCGGGCCCGTGATGCCCGGTCTGCCAGTGACGCCACTTCAGGAGGGGTGAGATGGCCATCCCAACACTCCACAAGGATGTTAAGAGCAGCACTGCCAATCTCCATGGCTTGACCTGAGGAAGACAGAAACAGTATATGTGTCAAACCGGCTCATAAAACTGAAGTGTTTAGTCTCAGCAGATCTGATCTATGCAAAAATGTATTTTCATTAACCTGTGATCCAGGACACATGAGATGAGTACGTCCTTGACAGCCAGTTGGGAGACACAAAGTTGTGCAGGCCCAAGGCATAAAGGCCGATCTCAAAGGCACACAGGTGCAGGTTGCGATGAGGCCCCTGGTGGCCCCCACTGGCAGAAGGCTGAGTAAAGATGGAGGTCGAGCTGTTTCCTCCAGCCTTTACCAGCACAGTCTTGGCCAGTTCAAAGTAGAAGTGAGCTGCCGCCTCTGATGGCTGGTTGGGCACGTGTCCTCGCACCGTAAGTCCCGCTGCGGGAAATATGGATATTAAATCGTCACACTATCAACTCGAGATTGACTGTACTATAATTAACTACAAATAAACAGATCACTTAATTACAAATAAACTACAAATTAAATTCAACTTTTTTTAAATAAAAAAGCAGCAGTGTGTAACTTTATATTGACCATGTATAATCTTTTTAAATAATCACATATCTATCAAAAAAATAAGAGAAATCTACTTTCTTTAGAAACCTATCTACTTTAGACAAAAATTGAGGCATCACCACCACAAGTATTTATAAAACAAAGCCTAGATGTTTCCTAGGAATAAGGAGATCCCAAATATTCTGAAATTCCCATTTCTGACAGACAGATGAGGGGGCTATTATGTTTTTCAGTAGCATATGTCTATTAACAGACACACCTTATGACTTCTGTCACTGGCTACTTACTTACAGTCAACTCAATATGAGAGTCAACACCTTTGTTTTCAAAAAAGGAGTTGTTTATTAGATGTTCTTTGTGTTTATTAGATGGTTATGGTTAAAGCTGCATGTATTGGGTATGGCACTGGACCAACCAGTTGTGGACATGCAAGCAATTAATTCCAAATAGTAATATTTCAAACAAGCCAGACAAAAAAAAAAAAAATAAAAAATTCAATTATATTTTTGTCTCACCTGCTGGTGTCAGTGCTCTTGGCTCTGGCTCCTCCCCCAGCTCTGCGTGACCCACTGGATGACGAGGAGCCCAACGAATCAGAAGACGAGCTGCTGATGCTGTCACTGTCTTGACCCCTCCCCCAAGAAGACGCCGGCCATCCACCTCTCAGTGGACGACGACTGAGTGTGGGGGAGCTGTCAGAGGTGGTCTCAGGAGCGCTACTATCGATGCTTGCCATGCCTGAGAGAACAGCAGAGTGAACACTCAAACACATGTCACAGATAATACCAACATAATACACTCCTGAACAAAATCTTAAAACCAGGGAAAATATTGCAAGTATTCACACTTTGCAGTGGTGGATTGTAACCAGGTTGTAAGCACTTCTTCAAAATGCCAAAAGAAGAAACAAGAGTAAGAGGCAAAAAATAGAAAGTAGGCAATTTATTGAAAACTGCATTTAAACTCAAACAGGCTGGTCATCAGCTGATCAAAAGTT
>CM074947.1:9314962-9327902 GCA_037577455.1 Pangasius macronema
AGTACACCAGTGATTTCTTTCTTTTTCAGGACATTCCAAATTGTTGTACAGGCTGTGCCCAATGCTTGTGAAAACACACTGGCTTCAAAATGGCTTGCCTTTCTCCCAGAGAGTTCTCTCTTCTTCATGTTGGTTTATCCTTTTTTAACAAGTGCGGTCTTCACAGGTGGGTTCAAACGAAAGATGCCATGTTCTATTTTGTTTAACACATACAGATGCAAATACCAGGAAATGAAAGTTGAAATTATGATCTATCGTCTCATGTTCATCTTTTGATCTCAAACCAAAATGTATTCAGTATATAGCAAAAACAAAAGCATTGGCCTTGCTGTCACAATACTTTTGGAGGGGACTGTATAACTATAAAGGAGTTGTACAGCGACAGGTGTAAAGTCTTTTGTTCTGTTTTTCCAACAAAACATATAAACTCTGTTTATTAAATAGAGTCAACTAAATATTTTAAAACCAGAAATAAGTCACTAGTAAAGCATAAGAAGTCATTTAAAAGTGGATGTATATGTTTCACTGTATATTGTTTATAGCAGGTGGACCCAGCAAAGTATCAGCAGACTGAACAGTGTACTTGGAAAAAAAATACTTTAGCAGACCTAATGAAAAAATGGCCTTCATTCAGTGACCCCAGGTTTCTAAACGTGAACCAGTTCAGCTTCTCTAGTAGCTTCTCAGTTGCAGTTTATCCAATCACATGCATTTATGTAATTTTTTTTTTTTTTTTTAAATAGCTGAAAGCTGATCATCTGACCAGAGACTAGCTACAGGGCTAGACACATAAGGTCAGGAAGAGGAGACTTTTCACAGACTTTCACAGATTTTCATTTTATTTATCGTCTCTAGTCAGATTAGCGAACTGAAGACATGGCTTGGTGAAAGACCAGTTTTCACTGTTGACTGAAGGTTTAAAGAAGAATGGACAGAGAAGAATGCATTTATTCTCCCCGCATATAACTAAAAATAGACCTCTTATCAGTTCAGAGTCCATTTATAGCAATATACTAATCACGAATATTTAAGCATTAAAAGGTAAATTTGCCACCATTCAGTCATGTTAGTTACTTATACAGACAAGAAAGACCAGAAAGAAAACGAAACTGGAACTTTATTTTTATTTTATTTTGACTGTTTATAATTTAATTATTTTACTTAAATATTAGATAAATACCCCTGCTTTATAGTAGTCCAACGAGATGTACATTCTGGGGGCATTATTTTTCTTGTTCTTTATGTCTGCATGTTTAGAACATTGCAGGTTTAAAGAAAAAAAAAAAACTAAAATAATAATAAAAAAAAAAGTAAAAAAGAACAAAACCGGACAGCCACGCCTTATCAAAATGCCCTGCAACCAACCCATTGCTTAGGATACCTCCAATCACTTCAAGCCATTTTCTTCATACATGAACACAATTTTGCAAAGTCAAACAAATTTGTTTGTGTGGAGCAGTAAGTTGGTTCGACCTGGGAATCTTTATTTGAACAAAAAATTAAAATGACCTAAACAACATGACCTAATACCATTTGAATAAGGTTTAGAACTAGGATACTAAAAATTACGAGCCTTTTTCAGCTTGCTCTGGTCATCCTTGTAGGTGATCATAAGAGCCAAAGCGAGGTCTCCTTTCTCCCTCCTAGTGCCCTCACACAGCAAAGGGTGCTCTGCTTCACTAACCGTAGTCTTCATGCCTGCTCGCAAAAACACAAACACACTTGCTGTAAGCAGTAAGCAGTATGACTGATTTAGAACTTGGTCAAACATATTTCAGATACACACTAGGGTGCAGAGTCACTACATGCAATCCCACCTAGAGCAGCAACAGCAGCCTCAAAGCCCAGCTCCTCATCACCTGGCATCTCATTGTTACGATTACGACTGGGTGGACGTGAACCCGTGGGAGAGACCACTATTACAAGAAAGAAAAAAAAACCAGAGGAAAAATATATGGGAAATGTATATATACTATTTAGTGCATGTTTCTATACATGAGCCATATGACCATCTGTCTATTTGTTCAAATTACGAACATTCGAAATATATAAACTCTAATATATAAATATAGTTACGCTTGGTTGTATATCATTGATGATTTGTCCACAATAAAGTAAACTTTTAAAAATCAAGCATCTATTGCGGTGTATTTAAATCAAATTAGTACTAAGCAAGTAAATCTGATGTGACTAGAGGGCATCTTCAACTAGGCTTTGCCTGTGACAATGAGTAAATGAGTAAATGGTAATATTATGGGCAATTATGCAAAGCTGAGATTCACCTGGAGTGCACAAAACGTCAAAAATGAAACTGGCCAGCATAAGGGGCAGAACTGGACGATAATCACAGAAGTTTCCGTCACGTAACTGCTCGGCTCTATCCCTTATAGCAGTCATCTCCACAAGACCCAGAGGAATCTTCTTCAGCAAAGCAACCACCTCTGACTCCTGATATGCCAGCTTCACCTAAAGACAGAAAACGTGATTTATGAGCAAAGATATAACCACTGGGAGGAATTATTTGGTCATGTGGCTTTCTATAACTGGCAACCAGGAGGCTGAAATATTGAAAGACAAATAAATCTGGATGTTACTCTGAGCTCTCAGAGCGATAAAACAAATGAACTACAGCAGTTTTTTAGATTATGTAGAAGGATAGTGTGTACCTCCAGGGCCTTGGTGGAAGCTGGAGGTCTCTGGAGCTCCAATGAGAACATGCCAGTGCTGAAGGCTAGGTTATGGAACTCCAATCTCTCACTCAGCACTGTGAGCAGGAACGCTGCCTTGGAAAGAGTTTTGGTAGCCACTTGTGTCTGCCTACTGGTCGACACCTTACTCTTCTTACCCTAATAAACGCAAGATATGATTCACAGATTTAACACAGCACAGTGGAAAATGTGGTGCTCTATCAAGGTTTTATGGAAGATGCTGTAGTATCTCGTTGATATTTTCACAGAGCACAGTTTGCAGTCTGCTTCACTTTGATATCATTAACCATGAAATGTGTCCTGGTTGCTGTCATTTCGTGTCAGCTGTTCATTAGCACAACAGCATGCCCTAAGCTTACATCACATAGTATCATGTGGTATCAGATGTAGAGATATCAGAATGTGAAACATCAGACTTTAGAACATGAAAAAAATACATTTGCACTTTGTAATATTGTTATTCCTGTCTATGACAGTATAAAATTATAAAACGATTAATATCTACATACTAAACATTACTATAAATACTAAACATACTATTTTGTATAAGTAATTTGACAGCCATGATAGGTATTTATTATGTTTTGGGCATGCTGACGGTAAATCCTAATATATTTGTCTGCTTCTATTTGTTTGTTACCTTTGTCTGTGGCTGTTCCACTTTGAGGTCAGGAGGGTTGGCCAGGAGGTCTCTCGCTAGCTCCACAGCCAGACGACATGCTTCATTACTGTAACCATGAGCATATAGAGCCTCTGCACAGGCAAACAGCACCTACACACAGCAGATGTTTTTAAATAATGCACACCATACATTATGCATGACCTGAGACAAGGTATCATCATTAAAAATCCAAGCCTAACAAATTTGCTCACCTCCATCCGACCTTCCTGCTCCAGAGGTTTGATTCCAGCGAAGATGTCTGGTTCTTCCTCAAGGTTGCTGTCTGGCACTCCTCTTTCAGCTCCCTCCTCAGAGGCTGCACTGAGATAGTAGGCCTGGTAATCATCCTCACCAACTGGGTCTCCACCAGCTGCTGCCTCTGGGATCTGGGGTCCAGGGGTATCTGCTGTGTTGCTTCCTTCTCCCTCTCTTCGGCTTCGAGAAGGTTTTGCTGTGACCATAGCTGATATAGATGGCAGAGCATCCTCTACTGGATCTTCATCTCCTCCATTTTCCTCAAGTTCTGCCTCCACATCCACCTCTTTCTCCACTGCTACTGCCAAGACAGTCAATGGGCTTTCTTTGGGGAAGCAGCGAGGGGCTTCAGCTGCCAGTGGTATTGCTGCATGGATGCCACGTTTAGCCTCAAACGCTCGGTCCTTGGTGATGTTGCCACCACCACTACTGCTGTTGTACTTACGTGGTTCTCTGAGGAGAGAGCTGGGTGAGGGCAGCATCTCAGGGGGTGGAGGCAAGAAGTCAAAAGTGTTGCTCGCCTCTGCTCCCAATGCCAGGCTAGAGCCATCATCCAGGCTCAGCTCAGCCATGTCAGGCTCCAAAGAGCTGTCCTCACTGCTAGTGCGGCGTTTAGCACTTGGGTGCTTCCCACCAGCAGTGCTCGAACTTCCACACGAACTCTTACCACTCTGCGTTAGCTTGCCTTTTCCGCTAGAAGACAGCGAAGAGCTGCAAGCTTTATACGCACCCTTTGTGCTTTCATCTACAGATAGAGACATACCCCCACCTAAACGTACTAACATCCCTCCACTGTTCACTCCAGACATGGCTTTTCTTTTGCTCACAATGGTCTCTTTGGGACGCACGGCCACCTCTTGCTGGGGTGGGTGGGAGTTGCCACGTGATTTGTGTTCAGGAGCTCCAGATTCAGATCCCCCAGCTCGTCCACCTCCACCCCCAGGCTCCAGGGGTTCCCCACTCGTCCCTGCTTTGGCCCCTCTCTGTGGCTGCGCTGCCCGGGCCCAGCCAAAGGAAGCATTCTTTTTGTCTGCACTGCAGTAGGTAATGCCAGGCAGAGGGTATGCCACTTCCCAGTTGAAGTAACAAGACTCAACAGCCGGTTTGAAACCTTGGAAGAGTTTGTCCAGAGACTTGCGGTGCTGTCCCCGCTTCACAATCTCAATCACTTTAAGGTGCCACTGCTTGAGCTGGGCAGCAAGCTCCAAACGCCTAGTGAAGCATAAACACACAGAAGGGTTTAATTCATGATGGTCATATGTCCCGCCTGTGTGATGCCAGAGCATCCCACTCAATATTACCTGGCAACCCTGGCATGCAACATGCCTCCCTACATCACAGGCCTCTCCCATGTTTCTTGTGACATTTGTGGCATTAATAATACTAAATATGTTCTTTTACTGCAGTGACCTTAACTTTGAACCAATGGCTTTTTAAAGGTGGCCAAATTAGATACAGTTCCAGGTTGAACACAATGGGAAAGTTCCAAGGCCTCATCGCACAAGCTGTACTGTTGGTCCTCATAATTTGTGGCTCAAAGGCTCAACTTTTAAAGGAAAGGTTTTTTTTTTAAAGACCATTATGTTTTAAATCTTTTGTAATTTGCAATTTGGAACAGCACATTCAATCTAATTTCACACACAGGTTACCTACTTTTTATGTTATCATAATCAGCAGGTTATGTACAAGTTTACAACAGAGTACACACACAGCCAAAAAGTCTAGAAGCACTGAATAGATTGATGGAGCTATACCTCTGGGGGCTCATGGTGGGGTCTAACACAGCCAGCCTCCAGAGCACCACCATTTCATCACACATGCTGGCACAGGCATGAGCAGCTACCTCCGTCTGCCCATTACTGCGGCCTGTATGTCCACTGGCACTGCTGTGAGATGCAGATGTCCGCACGCTGTACCACCAACCAATGATCTAGACCACAAAGACAGTAAGTGACATCACACAAAAGCCAGGAAGACGTGACTTGGAATATTTGATGTGTGTGCACGAATTACCCTTGTTTACTTGGAATAGAGGCAGACTAGTATCACTTTATCAGACATGATATTTATCCTTAATACTAAACCCCAACTGTCTGGCAAAACAGAATACTGATACCAATACATTTTCTTCAATACTCTGCAGACAACTGTGTAGCTTTGAATGAGGGTGTATTAATATCTTGTGTTATTTATCATAAACATCTATGCTCAAGTTATTGATAACACTATTTTATACTGTTTAGATTGAATTAATATCACATATTCCACATTACCAATAGCGATAGTACCAATATGGTTTGTACTAGTGTTTTAGTACTACGAGTTATAATACTACTAATGGCAGAACAGGTAACAGTGCTAGTTCTTTACTCCATCTGTGAATAATACTATCCCCATGAGCATAAATGAGAAAGTGAGTACTTGTTGCATACTTGTTCATAGGTGAGGCACTGTTCAGTGAGGATTTCCAAGAGTGGTGCAGCATTACTGTCTCTCCTCTTGAACATCTCCCTGACGATGGACAGAAGGTTCCAGATGCCCTCTGGCTCTCTGCCCCTCAGTGGCCTCAGTAAGCAGGCCCACTCTGCTGCAGCTGGGGGCTCCGTGGAGGACAGATACATCGAGTTCACATCACTGGAGGAGACACATGAAGACCATTATTTACAAGCTGGCAAGTACAATTAAAAACACAGAGGTACAATGTTTGCTCTCTCAACACTCACAGTGAGTCTGTTTGTCTATTAATCTCATTCAGAAATTAATGCAGATATAAAAGCTGAGCATTAAAACTTGTTCAATGAGCAAGAGACTTCAGCAATACAATGTAGGATCAACAGGTCTACTAAGTTCATAGGCATGGGTACTAGAGGTATGGTTGCCTTATTACTCTCACATTTTACTGCTAATTCATTTTAGCACTGTATTTGATAAACTGAAACTCATAATTTTTCATACTTTTCACAGTTCAAGAGTATCCATGTCTTCTTTCATTTAATGCTAAATGCTTTGTTTCTTAATCAAATATAATTCCGTTTAATAGATAATAATCAAGACTTAATCTTAATCAGGTGTGTAATCTCCACACAGCCTGCAAATAAGAATAGCTCAAAGCTCCTTATGTTCCACAACTGAACTGTTCATACCTGAACACTACAGGGGAGGGGCCACAGAACTTGTGCAGTGTCTTCTTAATGTTGTCACTGAGGGTGGATTCATCCAGGTACCAGGTGCTTTGGTCTGAAGCTGAAGGCCCAGCAGTAGGGTCTGTAAAACACACAGTTAATTTGCAGCCATCCTACAGGGGTGAATTAGAGGAGGAAAAAAGTCTTTCCAAGTCTTTGTGGGATGCAGTATGAAGGGTGAAGATAATCATCTGGAGTAAGTGTATTTTAAATCACAACACTTCTGAGAAATATTTATTTAAAAAAAAAAAAAAAAAAAAAAAAAAGAGTAATTTACTTTATTAGCTCTCCTGAAAAATGTAATTATCTGTAGCTTTTGGTTATAATTAAATTGTAGTTAAGGGTACAATTATATGGCAGAGGCTTTAAGCAGTTGTATGTACCTTAGCATACTGCTTACATGACTATTTAGTACTGTTTATAGTATCAGCAGTTTATATATCAGCAGCAGGGTCAGAAAAGATCTGGTTCTTTAGAACTTTAATGTACAGCAATCTAGACATGACCACTAAAGCAGATAGTCTGGCTTACTCTAGTTTGTTACGTGTAAGATTTTACCCTTTATTAACCACAGATGTTCATAATTATATAATTTATAGTGGTGTGTTTTTGAGTTTGTGTTTTCAATTTCAGTTGTCTGCTTCAGTGCCCCCTTAAAATAACAATTAATGTTAAGTGGGTTATTCTGTTTAAGGAAACAGCTTAAAGCCTTAATTAGGACTTGCCTCAACAGCAGTTTATCACAGAGAAGCAGCAAAGGCTTCAGAATAATCTCAATGCACCAAGTTTACTGTGTTCTCTATTAATAAACTCAAAGCTAATTCTGGGGAGGTTGTCAACTTCACCAGCTCATTAGAGCTGTAGTGACAGTTGGCTTTTCACTGAGAGACAGTGAGATATCAGAGGAGTTGACATCATGAAGTGTACTTCAAACAGAGAAAGACTAAATGCAAAACAACCTCCTGTGAACATGCAGTTGTGTATACACTGAGTTCATGTTGAGTATATCTTTCTAAGGCACTATGCTGTGTTAAGGGGCAAAGAACGATTCTCAGAGGCTGCGAGTTGAGCAGATTTCCTTTCATTGTGGTCTTGGCAGGCCGCTTGTGCCGTGGCCTACTTCTGAATCGCTGCTTTTGAGCAGGGAAACTCCATATTATTAATAACATCTTGTATTGCATGATGTTACTTTTATATATTAGAGTGCATTTTGCTATAGTTACCATGTTGTTTAGCCTGTAAAAAAATACTGGATTGGGTTTGTAAAAGACATACACTATACGGCCAAAAGTGTTTGGACACTTGACCATCACACCCATGTGTTCCAGATTTAGTGTTATAATAACCTCTGCTCTACTGGGAAGGCTTTCCACTCGCTTTTAAAATGTGGCTGAAGGGATGTGTGTTCATTCAGCCTCAAGAACAATAGTGAAGTCAGGCACTGATGTCAGGTGAGGAGGCCTGGGGTGCAGTTGGTGTTCCCATTCATCCCAAAAGTATTCAGTGGAGTTGAGGTCAGGGCTCTGTGAAGGCCACTCGAGTTCTTCCACGCCAATCTTAGCAAACCATGTGTTCATGGAGCTCGCTTTGTGCACAGGGGCATTGTCATGCTGGAACATGTTCGGGTCAGGTTTGGGCCCCTTAGTTAAAGTGAAGGGAAATTGTAATGCTACAGTTCACAAAGACATTCTAAACAATTGCGCGCTTCCAATTTTGTGGCAATAGTTTGGAGAAGACCTACATATGGGTGTGATGGTCAGGTGTCCACATACTTTTGGCCACAGAGTGTATTTTGAGTATTTTGAGCTTGTTTTGGGCTGCTTTTTAAAGCAGACGTGGCAACCTTGTCAAACTGAACAAACCAAAAAATCTACAGAGTGTTTTGTTTATTTTGCAAAGCAAAACAACTGATAAAAGACAGAAGGAGGTGGCATATTTGAGTCTTTGCCTCAAATGTGTTTGTGCAGCTGCTTCTACTATGGCAAACATACACAGAAACAGCAGACCCAGAAATCAAACTGCTGATCCGTGCAGTGACGTAAGCAAACATAAAATATGTAGACCAACCGCAAACTGGGGGAGGTCTCCGGAAAAGATGCTACGATAGGAGTTGCCACAAATCGCAGAGTAAGTACTGAAACATCTTTCTCGCATCTTTGTTGTTTGAAGTCTACCACCAGTTTAACAGTGAAAGGGTTGTCCATACCTGGAGCTCCACATACTGTGTTAATTGCAGTGGACTGTGAGGACAGAAGCTCATCTAAGAGACGCTGGGCTGTGGGTAAGATCTAGCAACAAAGAACACAATGTCTTAGGATGCACATCCAGTAATATCAATAAATCATTTGGCTCACAAACAGTACATATTATGATGTTTATACTTCCTGTTAACTTAAAATCTGAAGCTGAGCAATCAGGCGAAGTGCATCATTTCAAGCACCATAAAGTGACACATCTGGTGTATTAATAGTGATAGAGTACTGGTACACCTTGATCTTGCATTTTGGAAGATAGTGTTCTTAAACCTCTAAACCACAAGGAGAGGCAGCTCCGTAACTACATTATCTAATGCCAAGGAAATAACAATACAGAGAATAGAGCTGAAAGGATCCACTGCACTACCAAACCATTCAAAAGGAAGATGTCTTTAAATCCTACCTGCTGTGGAAGCTCACTAATGAGATACTGTGCAAACTTCTGCAGTTGGTCCCTCTGCAGTCTGGACAGGGACTCGGACACGGGGGCTCGCAAGCACACAGCAGACGCCTGTCAGGACGCAGAACACAAGGTTAACCCAGAATTAGCTCTGACTCTGCTAACAGGGAACCATGGCTAAGAACCTTTCACAACATTAGATACAAGTTAATATTTTTTTTAATGTGAAAGGCTCATCATTTATACAAAATCTTTTGGACAAGAACCATTAATACAGTGAGCATGAGCATATTATTTTCCCCAACTCCCCCCCCAATAAAAACTTGGCGAACTCTTCAAATATATCAAAATTATATAAGTAATTTCCAACTTTAGAAGACATGAATAAATCCATACAGTGTAATTGATCCAAGTATGCGCACTGGAAAAAGTGTGAAAGTGATAACGGTCTTAAAGGTTTTGTCGCATTCTTGGCACAAGCTTAGTTATTACTGAATAACTCTTTATATGTAGCAGACAGAAATGATTGCAACCTATCATGTGCCAATATGCAAACACTGGTTTCCTGGAAGGGAGCAGAGGTGTCCAATTTGTATATTTAAATAATCTGGATTATTTATTTATTTTTTGATAAGCCTAAAAGCGTAGATGCTATGCCGTTGACTTTTTTTTTGCAGAACTGTTGTGTCAACTATCATTCAGTATAGAAAACATTATACTATTTAAAGCTTTTTAAAACATTTTGAGTGAGTAACATTATATAACTATAATAAATGGTGCATTCATTCAGTGAAATTCTAATGTTTGGTCACAAATATATAGTAATATTTTAAGGGATGGGAAATATGATTATTATATTATCAATTTTGTAATAAACAGTCACTTTTCTGTGACAGCACAATATCTTTTTCTTATGGTTCTTTTTTACACATACACCTGACTGTAAGCAGTTTAGCTCACTTGATGTTAGAATTCTGTACTGAATCTTTCTCTCCTTTTTTCAGTGTTAATTTGATTCGTTGTTTTAGGTTATTTAGTCATATATTTTTCTAGACGTTAACTATCACTGAAGTCATTGCTACATGCAGCACAGCTGTTTTGCTGGCATGTTGTTAGCACAGCTATATATCGTGATACGCATCTTGTATCACAGAAATGGCTTCAGGTATTTATAAATGATGCTTTTGTCATATTGCACTTATGCTTTTGATGCTTTTGTACTTATCTTGCTATCTCTCTATTTATTCAAATAAAGCTAGAGTGCAGTGTACATGATGTACTGATGTATGACACAATATATGATGCCTTTACAGGCTTCAACACCACTTCCTGACTGCCTTCCTCCACATATACTTTTTACTGACATGCAGAAAACATGTTATTTCAAATGCACTGTGTGTAATAAGACCGAGGCAGATGCATGAGCTGAAAGGAGCTCACTTTTCGCTCACCGTGGGGCCATGAGAGGGACATATTTTTTTCTAAGTCAACAATATAAGTGAATATATGTGTCAGATACACAAACCATGGCACTGAACAATGACATAATATTGTAAACTTGTTTTTTTTTTTTTTTATAAATATTGTATGGGTCCAAAGTAAACCATTTTTCCTCTTTTATTTATTTATCTTTTGACATTTTTTTTAATCCATAAGAGTCTAATGGGTTCACTCTTTACTGCTTCTTATAAGGAGTTAATAGGATTTTATTAGATAATTAATATTATATAATAAAATATTAAATAACAAATTATAATACTTAACTTCTGTATGAAATACTGAAATAACAAAATGACTGAAATAATATAAATATAAATAATAATGCATGAAATGACTTCAGAAAGTCAGAAAACATACCTCACTAAAACACAAAAACAAATGCATGACGACTAATAGACGCACCACAAAGTGTGAAAAACCACACAAAGCCCACTCACAGCAGCTATGATACATAGTACAAATGTTCTCACACATACAATTTCTGGCTCACATCCATTAAAAACACTTTACTGAAGTTTATATACTATTAACAGAAATTTCTGTTTTCACTTCTCACTAGCTTGCATGCTGTACAAAACATCGGTTGTGAAAATGGATCAGGCTCTCTGAAGATGGAACAATGGCTTTCACTGTGTATGTTGAGCCCACATCAGGTCACCACAGAAAAGGGCTTCACACCTCCATGTCTGTGAGCCGTTAATGGGTTCCCAGCTTACTCGCCAGATTCAGACTAAAATAGTTTAATAAAGCATGTTGGAGTTGATAGAAAGTCAGGAGGAAGAGAGGTAAGCCTACATTGGCTCTGTTCTGAGAATGCAGCACCAATGCAGGAACTAAAATATCTATTTATTCTTCTTGGACATTACTGCAGAACAAGAATTTGTATTGACTGGAATACAAAACACACACACATAAATTATACTGACTGTCACTGAACCTAAGGCTGAATGAATTAAGTGCAGTATAAAATTGTGTAAGAGGTGGTCTCAAAAAGCTCTACAAAAGGTTGTACATCTCTCACATGCATCTCACACATGCATGATGCCTGTGCATTTCTGTAAATTGCAAATAACCCTCTTTTTACGTATACACTGACAAATATCTAAAGAATGCCGTGCATCAGTCATTAAGAAACAAAGCATGCAAGTGTGGAAAAAAAGCAACATTTATTCAGATTAAGCGCTTCATAATTTCCCCATGCTGAAAGCATGCAGAAGAAAAGCTGCCCACTCACAAACATGCAAATGCTAAAAGCCACCCGCTGGCCTATCGGGCTGAGCAGAGCCCTTCTACAGGGGGATATCAGGACAGAGCAGATCTCTGCCTCCTCCCTCTACGCTCCACAGGGAGCCTTCAGACTTTAATCAAAAGCCTCTCAGCACTCTCACACCCACATCAACTTCACACAAACACAGATATGGGCAAGCATAGTGTGGTGCTGGACGGTATTTAAATAAATAAATAAATAAATAAAAAATATCTCCATACCTCATGACCAACACATGACAATGTGATTCTGATATGATACCAGAATATGTATTCTATTTTTTTTCCTTTCTATGGACAGCTGCAATTCAATTAACAGGCAAAAGCAACTGAGACCCAGCAACAGTGCTTAAAGCAGTCAGAATAATTTAATAGTCTTGAATGATTCAATATGAACATGAATATTTGCTCACTAAAGAAAAAGATCTGTTTATTATTAGAGCCATAAAACTAAGGGCAAAATAATGAGTTAATACCAAATGCCAACAACAGCGACAGCCGAGGCTAAATTATTCTATCATTATATCATTAAATGAGCCTTATTTAAAATACATTCAGAGGTGTCATTTAAAACTATTTTAAAAGTAATCTATGCTGCAAATACAGTCTATGTGCAAAAGTCCAGCACATGCAAAGAAATGCTGTAAAGCAAAGATGCAAAAATAAGGAAATTAAGCATTTCTATATACACTCCTGAACAAAATCTTAAGACC
>CM074947.1:9333116-9373128 GCA_037577455.1 Pangasius macronema
TGGTGAACATTTCCCAAAGCTGCTAGCCCAATTGGCTGATTAGATAATTAAATTCAAGAGCGGGCGTACAGATGTTCATAATAAAGTGTTCAGGGAGTGTACTTCAAACACGAAGGAAGCTAGTGAAGAAAAACTATTTCAGATATTTGATCTTGCTGTGACGAGTGGCTCATTCAACCAATCGTTCTTGAGATGTCATGATAACGATAATCTCAGATGCATGGAAAGGCAACTCAAAAACATAATGTCTAAGGCATAAAAATCTTTATTTTTGTTTACAACTACTAAAGTATGTAATGATCCTAGGTCTAGATTTGGATCTAAAGACATTCCTACTTTGATGTATTGTTGAAAAGAAACTGAACAGAATTAGTCAAATATGCTTAGTATGTTACATAGAATGATAAAAGTCTTAAAATTAAGACATGCCTTTTTTTTAAAGACCTTTGCCTAATTGGCCATGTAGAAATTCTTCAAGATGTACCTCAAGATATTTTGTCAATGAGGCCCCAGAAAATAAAAGTCTTCCTTTGTAGGTATTCCTACAGGCAGACAGAATAAACCCATGGTGTTTTTATGCAAAACCACTGGATGTCTCCCTCTTACCTCTTAAAACAATGAGCCGCAGTAACTACCCAGCAGGAGTTGATGAGAGTTGCTCCACACAGTGGATGGTTCCTTTTGGACTGAGACCTTAGCCACAGAGACACCTGCCATGGCCAGTCCCCCCTGCAGAACAAGCTCTCAGATTGTTAATGAACTAACAAACTAAAATACATAAGTTTCATCCAATATGAGCTTTTCTGAATGGCATCTGGAAGACTGTGGATTTGAGGAGTGGGACGATGGTTGTCGATCTTGGCAAGATGCAAAACATTCACAGATTATGGCAAAAATCTACAGTACATTTCAGCTATACCAGTTGTGTCTTCATATTGCCTAGACAGATAGCAACCCTTTCAGCATTATATGGGGCAATATGTTTCACCTTTATTGAATAAAATAACTGCAGGAACATGACAACACAAGATTTACTTCCTTCTTCTATGACAATTCACATAACATAACTCCTTCTTCTCACTGTAAAATTACGTTAACTGAATCCCTAAAACTGAGTTACCTGAGTGACTTGTCTCCTCCAATGATCCTCCTCCTGCGGCGCTGTGTGTTGGGCCTTAGGCCGCATGACTGGGTTGCTGTTGTGCTGTCAGCTACTGGCTGGGACACGTAATCACAGATGACCCCTGCATCTTCACTGTGCCTGCAGTTATGTTTGTCTGACCCGTCGGCTAAACACTCACCCAGACACGACTCTGTACCCACACACCTCACATTGTCCAGATGGATTGGACCCTGGCCCTCGCCAAAATAGGCCATGGAGCGGGCTTTAGATACTCCACTGTTTGAAGAAACAAAAGAAGGTTTAAGCAATTAAAATATAGGAAGAATACACTTGACCGACAATAAAGTAAAACAAACTAATCTAGTCCTGAGCATTTGTATGAATGGCATAAAATCAAACATGTAAACAAAATACACCAAGTAGCTTATCACGCATAAATATTAGCTAAGCTATACAGTGTTTTCTCTTGTAGTGTGAATGAGTGAATGACTCACATAAAGCCCAGCTGTCTACACACTACTGCAGCACTGATGTCATTCCAGCCATCATCACAAACGCTGCCCCATTCACCGTTAATGAAGACTTCCACACGACCCTCTTTACGGGTCTCTCCATCCACCAGCCTTACCAGGGGACCTGCAAACATAGCAGTCATTCTTCAATACAAGATTTGGGAATCCTATGTGTCTATTATTACTTGCTCTGATGGATGTGAACAAAATCATTAATGAGCTGTCAGGTGAATCACGGCAGAGGAGAGTTCGTGCCCTTTCAAGAATTTTTAAAAATGTAAAATCTCAGACTTTATCAAAAAAAGAAAACATGAACTGTGATATGCATTAGGGAATCTGTATTAATCCATAAAATAAGAAAATGTCTTAAAAGCTTTAGAACCTTTAGTCTTGGGGTTTTCTCTGAGAACAGAATATACATATTTTACAAAACATTTTTTTAAAGTTTCCATAGCAGGAAGTACCTTTAAATTCTATCTTTTTTTTAGATTTTCCAGACCTTTCTGTACATAACATTGTAATGGAATCTCCACACCTTGGTTAAATGTTAATTTGCATACCCATCAGGAACGGCGGCTGCCCAATAATCTGACGGTTAATGTCCTTATTCTATTATATTAAGTGTTCTTTGTCCAGTAATAAGTGTGTAGTCTGGATGTCTGTTCTGGTAGGTGTCATACCAGCACATTATTTTGTGTTTGTTAGTGTTCATTGTCCAGCTAAAAACCTGTCATTTTTGTAAGCCCCTTTTGGTTTCCCTCATTGAAAAAGAGCAAGTACATTGTTTTAACTATGCTTCCTGGTCAGGTTTCTTCCTCGCAGATGTCAGAGTATGGCACTTCCAGTACTGGAATTGAAAATGATTGCACAGGAAATTCAGCACTTGCCTCCTGTCCTGTTAGTTTTACTGTAGTCATTAAGTAATTAGCAGTTACTGAATCAGCTTCATGTTTGCAGTGAAAGGGGTTAAGCCTAGTGACCCCAGTGTTTTACTGTTTAGAACATCCTGACACACCATACTGTGAATCGAGTGCATTCTCATAAATTCACGTTCCTTTTTACAAAGTTCAGTAGGACCCCGAATTGTCTACTATTCTTATTTATGGTAATCAAAACATCTTTGTTAAATAGACCTACAACCCTTGTGAACCCTTTAAAGTTTCTTTGATTGTCCCACTGGAGTAACCCTTAGGGTTTTATGTAGAACTTACAGTGGTGTTATACCTATCAGAAATGTTTCCAAAGTAGAACTCTTTTTTGAAAGCCAGTAACCCTTACCATGAGCCTTAGGGATTTGTTCAGGACTTCATCACAACTTCCAATGGACTTTGACCTCCTTGACGTCATTATAGTAACCATAATCCTCCTCTCTCACAGCGTATGGCCACATCTTCACTGTGGGAGCAGTCGTGGCGTCCCCACTCTGCATGGCTGCACTCCAGCAGGGAGCTCTCTCTCCCTTCACACCTCACCTCATCCAACAGAATAAGCCCTGTGCCATCCCCGTATGCATCATCTGGAGCTATTTCAGCATGCCCTCTGTTGGACAAAAAGCTCCATTACTGCAGCTCTTATCAAGAAAAACTATCAAAGGTTTGAAAATGTTATAGTCTAAATGAGATGTCATGCACTGTCTGTCAATTAAATTATGGTAAGCCAATAAACTACAAAAGGTGTTCATCAGTCCACCCACTGGAGATCTACTGACCTGTACAGTCCACGTCCATTCCAGATGTGAATCGACTCAGATTTGAAACAACCCTACGTTCACACTAGCAGTAACAAAGCGATAGGTGTCCATTCATTTTCTATATACGTGCATGACACAGAGCCACAATTTCACCAAAATCGACAAAGCAAAAAGATGACAAGCAATGTCTGAAGTGAGATCTATTTAAATGCAAATTAGACATGAAGTGGTAAAGTGACAAATTCATATGAATATCTCAAATGATTCCTTGGACCAATCCTATGGTGTATGGTCTGACGTTTCTTGAGTTCCGTACACACAACTTTAGTTATTACCTGCAAATAGTTCCCATTTACTATCACGTCTTTGCATTTGCAACCTCTCATTAAATGTATATAGAGACAGTATGAAGAAAAAAAGCTTGGAAGTAGCAGAGATCATTGGTGCCTCTTTTATAACCAGCTAACTTGGCTAAACTGCTAATCTGCTGGACAGTGTACACCTACAAGCGACAACAGTAGGGGGCAGTAAACACTCACAAGAGACAAACTACAATAATTTGAATACAGGGTAATCCAGCTAACCAAACTAATTTTGGTGACCACTGCTTTGGGGTCTCTTCTGTATGAAGACCTTATGCCCACCTGAAGCCAAGCTGCCGACACACCACCTGGGCATGTTGCTCAGTCCAGCTGTCGTCACACACTGTGCCCCAAACTCCAGCGTGGTACACCTCCAAGCGTCCTTCCCATGGAAAATCCGCTCCCACCAGACGCACTGCACCATCTATAACACAGTTTAACACCTCAGCTCCATGATTCAGTTCCATGTCAACCTGTTATCCATGTGCTGAAATGATGTAGTGCAATGGTTTCCAGCACAGTTGTTTTTACAGATGGAACCTATTATTCAGCACATGAAGAATTTGAATAATAGCTGACAGAGGTTGAAACACCATCAAGTTCATGCATATAGCTCTGAATGTTGCCAAGACGTGTATAGAACACTGACTCCCTTCATAACAAAATGGATATTGGAAATAATTACTTTTATTCCATCAGAGAAAATTACTCAGAAACGGTAACCTAGTCATGGTTTTGGTGGATCTGGAGCATGTAGGTGGAACAGTGAGTACAACCAGTGCAGGTCACCATGCGCGCACACACACACACACACACACACACACACACACACACACACACACACACATATTTGTACAGTCATTCACTGGCATGTTTTTGAGAGGTGGAAGGAAACCATTACCATTACAAGCATACACTAATGTCAATTGTTTGACTAATTGTTTGACCTTTTGTAGGACTTACAATATTTTTTCAAAGTTAATATTGATTGCCCTGTAATTATCTGACTATTTAATTTGATTTGATTTATTATACATTGTTTTATTCATTGTAGCTATTGATGTTATCTCACCGCATGTATCTTGTATTTAATTAAAAATTTGTGTTAAACTGTTTATTATTAAAATCTTATTGTTCATAGAAACTGGTGAGGTAAAAAGGTAAAAAGACCAAATATTTCAGGACTGGGATCCCCTATGGTGTAATATATGGTGTGAAATATATACACGTTTATTGTATTGTTGTTGTGGTTGTGTTCACCTGTATATGGGTTACAGGACACTCCAGCATCCTCCATGTGGTCACAGTTGTGCTGGCCCCAGGGTGAGTGAGGACACTCCTCCAGAGAGAGCTCATTTCCTGTGCACTGTACCCCATCCAGCAGGATGGGCCCAGCCCCCAGGCCAAAATGAGACCACGACCACGCCTTTGGCACGCCACTTTATGCACCATTACAAACACACATTAATTTCTGAAAATCATTTTTGTCTATCAGGAAGCTAGTGGAACATGCACAATTTATGAAGCTTAAGAAGCATGCATTTCCTTACTAGGTAATCTACAAGGCAATTTGATAAATTTGTCAAATTAACAAAATCTAAATAAAACAAAACTCATATATACAGACATTTACAGAATAAGATAACACTGAGATTGTGTTTGCATATGTATGTGCATGTGTGTCTGTGCATGTGTGTTTGTATATAAAGCTGCTCCTATTACTAAAAGAGCCCTGATGCTTAGTAAGAAAGGCAAAACCGACAGCATCAGTGATCTACTCTATCCATCGAAGTAAATGGTGTTCGAGGGAGGATGTTGGTTAGTTAGTAAGTACTGATTGAGACAAAGTAAATATAATTATTTAATCACTCACACTGTGTGTGTGGGCATTTTATTGAGTAAATATCACCATCTCAGAGCTCCTAGGTCATTAAATGACACAACATAACATACAGTGGGTATAAAAAGTCTACACATCACTGTCAAAACTGGAGGCTTGTATGATATAAAAAAATGAAACCAAGATCAATCATTCCAGATCTTTTTTCCACATTTAATTCAAGTGAAAAAATAAATAGAAATAGTTTAGGAGAGAAAAGCAAAAGAAAAAAAAAAACCTGGTTGTATAAGCGTGCATACTCTTTTATAATGGGCCATGTGACTGTGTTCAGAATTAACCACTCACATTCAAACTCATGCTCAAAAGTATTTATCATACATCTGTCATCAATGAAGTGATTCTGAATAATGCCAAATAAAGATCAGCTGTTTCTGTAGGATTTTCTGGACATCTTCTTGGCGTCATCTGACTGCTAAAGCAATGTTCCACAAAGATCTTACAAGCATGTACATGATCCCACTGTTGAAAGGTATTGATCAGGAGAGGGCTGTAAATGAATTTCCAAAACATTAGATGTACCATGGAACATTGTGAAGGCCAGCATCAACAAGTGGAGAAAAATGGGGCACCAAGAACAGGACGTTACTTCAAAATAGACAAAAGAACAAGAAGAAAACGAGGCTGCCAAGAGACCTACTGCAACAGTAAAAGGGCTACAGGGATATCTGGTATGTACTGGTTGCTCCCTGCACGTGACAACGTGTATTCTTCACAGGTCTAAGCTATGGGGTAGGGTGGCTAGACAGAAGCCCTTTCATATGAAAAAAGACCCCCAAACATCTAAGCCCACCTAAATTTTGCCAAAACCATGTGGCAAAACATGTTGAGACATGAGACTAAGAGTGGAATAATACTGCCAAATGAAGATGTGCTAAGTTGATAGACTCTTACCTCAAAATACTGAGTGCTGCATTAGTTAAAGGGTGTGCACACTTACACAACCAGGTATTGTATTTTTTTTCTTTTTCTTTTTCACCCTCCAAACGTACAGTTAAAACCTGCAATATTGGAAAGCATTCTGACATCTTCAATCACTGCTCCTTACCCAAGTCCTAGCTGTCGACAGACCACCTCAGCATCGATGTCGTCCCACTGGTCATCACAGATTGTGCCCCATTGGCCATTATGATACACTTCTACTCGTCCCTCAAAGTCTTCCTGGCCTCCCACCAGCCTCAAGGGAGTGCCATTTCCTAAAGCAGAGAAAAAACTAACAATAAACACATCTTCACAAAGTTCCAAATTTAAAATATATATGCTTATTGTGTTTATTTTAGATGCCAAGTGTTTTAAAGCCTGTTGATATGTGACAGACACCAAAATAGTCTGACATAATTTATTCAGGACACAAATCCCAGGATTCCAGTCTGTAAAAAAAGCTACACTGAGGCCTGAAAGGCGGTATGTTTGTATATAGGGGAGTAAAATATGATGGTTCATTGCCAGGGCCTCAGAGTTCCCCAGTTTCTTTCAGCCTCCTAATGTTTCTGTGAATCATTCCTAGCTCATTCTAAATCAATATTTCATAAATCTGTCCTCAGGGACCCCCAGATGGTCCACATTGACTCTCTTCCAGCTCTGAAAGCATCCTAAACCAAGTCATAAAGTGGTGGAAGTATGTTGATGATTCTAATGCCCTTGAGTAGACTGGGCTGCAGGGAAACCCTAGAGAAAGAAAATTGTCCAGGAGAATGAAAATTGGCCAAGGCAGGGAACCTAGTGCATTCATCTTTCAGGGGGCCTAAAATGTCAAAATGTCTCTGAATGAGCTCAGTATGCTGGGAACTAGGGGAGAGCAAAAATGTGATTTATATGGCATCTCTGGGGACCAGTATAATCAAAAGAACACTGCTCTAAATATACTTAAATTTATGCTTAATAATCTGCGGGATGTTTTTGTATGTGTGATCCCCACACAAAGACAAAGACAAGTCACGATGTTTATAGGTTTAGACATAAACATATTGCAATTTAAAACTTTTTTCTTAATTAAATATGAATCTTACCACTAAAACATGGGAAAACACTCGGAAATAAAACGCAGAGAGTTTCTGAGAGTTCCTCAAACTATATATCACGCAAGAGATTTTTAATTCCACTCCCAGCGTTATTATTTTTGTTTGTACCAGCTTGTTATTTTCTAATGAATTTAGTTTGTTCTATTTCCCAAAATTTAAAACAAGCTGGTAGACTAATTTAAACAATCGGTTTAGTTACTAAGTAATAGTACTATGTTAATATTAGACTATAGGACTATGTTAATATTAATGAATGTGGCCTTTATTTGAGCTTCATATCTGACAGTTTGCTCTCACCTGCATGAAAGTATAAATCTCCCACCCACACTACGTTTTTGTCTTTTGTTCCTCACAAACATCTAGTCTCAACCAGATGCCCTGTGTATAATTTTCTAAAAAAACAAATAGTATCATATCTGTATTTGTATCTCTTTAGAACGCATTATATATTTAATAAAGTATTTGAATAAATGTATTCATAGTCATAAACTATATATTTATATTCAATTAAATCCCTTACTGCACATTCTACCTACTAAGTAAGTAGGGTCTTTCTGCAGTGTCCCGATGAAAGCAATGAAAGCGAAAAGAGAATGTGAATGGGTGTGCAGTCTTTGCTGTGATACTCTACTCCTAAGATTAAGTTACATTTGAGACACTTTTATCCAACCGGTGGGATGCTGAAACTCACTTACAGATCGATCAAAAAAGAGAGATAATAAGACTAAATTCATGAAACTAAATCTGTCCTTACATATCAATGTTATTTAATCTCTATGTGGTTTTAGAAATATCAGTATGAAGTAAACTATCTCACCTTCAGGTGCAACGCACACCACTCCAGCTTCATTTCCATGATTACAGTCACCAGAGACAAACTTCCTGCCCCGGCACTCTAAGAGAGAGTTCTCATTGCCTCGACAGCCAAGTTGCTCATAGTGGAAAAGTCCAGAGCCAGGACCAAAGTAGGAGTGCTTGAGTGCAGTACCAATTTCACTACACAGCAACAGACAGACTTTTAAACTTATTTTTAAGTTTAAAATATAACAGACAGTTATTAAACTTTTCTTTCATTTATTGAGAATATTTGTACCACGCACACAAAAAAATGAAGAGGACTAAATATGAAGGCTCATACCCGAGGCCAAGCTGTCGACAGATGACACTTGCATCTCGGTCAGTCAGGTGTGTGTCACACACTGTCCCCCACCGCCCATTCAGGTAAACTTCCAGACGGCCGCTCTTGTCAGACCCTCCTCCCATCAGCCTGGCTGCACCTACAGAGAGTCATTTAAGTATAAATATATCAGTGCTTAAATATACTGTTTCTTTTTTGCTAAAAGGAGACACGGTGTGCATACAGAAATAATGTGCATACATAAAATCTGTCATTATGGCATGATAACAGCATAGAAGGTTACCTTTATTTTTTAGATTAATTCCATGCAGCATACAAAATGGGTGAGATTTATGCTTGGCACGTAAATGAAGACAACTACATACACAGACAGCCACACACACACATTTATCCTCTAAATCTGTGATTGTAAAAAGTGTTATGACTCTGAAAGAGAAAGTTAGACAGAGGCAGACAGAGATAATCACTGTAAACATGGAGGACGCAAATATCAGCAGTGCCGCAACGCTCAACATTAGCACTGCCACGGGCTAAAAGGTGATGACAAGTCAGACAAAGACAGGTATACCACTAATGGACTCCCAAAGGATGCCAGAGCCACAGAGGCAACACACAAAGCAACAGACATTTGAAAATGTACTAACACAAGAAAGAGACAGAGGATGAATCAAAACACAGCTGCAAGATAAGTTATAAAACAAAAAGAAGAGACAAGATGAAACCTTTTACTGTCAGACTGCTTATTCATTAATAACAATTCACCATCACTGTGGCTTTCCCACCCTAACACAACTGTTTCAACTTCATGACTGGCTGGCCTGAAAATCAGCACTGACTGGTTTGGACTGACAGTATTTTCAAGAAGGAAAAAAAGAAATGAGGATAGGCTGAAAAATTGTTTGTTGGAATGGGACCAGTAGAGAGATTAGACAGGGTGTTGGTTAGACATGGGGACAATGATGTTAGGTCGGATCAAACGGGTAAATTTATACTGTAGCAATAAGTGAGGTTAGATTGATGCAAGTTGGGTGTTGGTTAGACTGGGGCCAAACTAAATAATGGAAAAGGTCAGCCAACTAGTGTTTATGCACAAGCAAAATGGAAAAACTGATTCAAGAAGCCGGATTAGTTCTGGGTTTACTAACAAAGAACACTGTAAATGCATGTTTTTGTTATGCAAAAGCTTTTATTGTTACAGTGCTAAAATCCAGCCTGTAATTTGAAGCAACTTGTTTTCAAAATAAGATCCTTCCTAAAAAAAAATCCAAACCCACTTTATGAAAGCATATACAACATTCAGATTGGGAGCCTCACCCTGGTGGCAGTTGCAGTAAGCCCAGCCGATGACTCCAGAGTGCTGTCTGAAGAAGCACCAGGGCTGGGATTCACGGTCAGGGTTCCTGCAGTAGCTGTGATCTCCAAGCCCTCTGTCTGGGTACTGGAGCATATAGTCAGGGAACTCAGTCCATTTCAGACAGGGAAAGCCTGAGTCTGTCTGTGACATGGAGCCATTGTAATAACCCAGCACTTTGAAACCCTCAAAGCACGACAGAGGGCCTGGGGGAATTGAAAAAACATGTGAGTGAGCATGTTTATGCACACAGAAACCCATAACCACAAGAGTTAATCCATTCACACCGTTCTGCTTAACTTTGCTTGCGTGTTCTGAGTCTGGGCAATATTATGTGACAAATGTGGGTCATCTGATAAGTAAAGATGTAGAAGATCTTATTAGCTTTCACTTTTTCCTGGCTGTTTGTCCTTTTTTCTCATTTTGTCTAGACGTTGAAGGACGAGACACTGGACTACGATAGTGAGTCATACTAATGACTGCAGCACTGCGCCAGAGGATTTTTTCTTTCACATAACTCAACTGTGACCGGTTAGGTAAATCTTGGCTCTAGGTAAATCTTATGTACAGGAAGGTCCTCTCATAAATTTAATGTGAAACCGGCCACCAGTAATACAGTAATGATGACATTTCCCATGGTTGAGCCACTTAATATAACATTTGGGTCCTATCAGCTACATTCCTGGGAGTAATCACTGCTTTTTATTGGCGGTAGAAACCTGCTCTGTTCTCATGCTGCTCACTTGGGTTTATTACTTTTCCGAAAACCTGAGTGGAAAGAAGGCCCTACAGCACGGTTAAGGAGAGACCTCCAGTAAAACATCCTACCTCTCCCTGTTTGACAGCAGCAGAGCTCTTAAAATGCTAGATGTGGATGTGGATGTAGTTGTAGCACTGTAAAGTGCGGATGAGTGCCAGTGGCAACACTTTCAGCTTGGACCAGACCCATGTATACAGGGCCAGTACTGAATATACCATACCATACAACTGAGATGCTATAAAACCAGTGGACCAAAGCAGCTTTACTTAAACAACCACTTACCTCTGTAAGCAGTAATGTTTCATTATATCTTACTGTCAAAAGTAGAAGTGGATGATTTTCCACCAAATGTATAAGCAATCAAGGCATGTGTCTCCCAGCCAGGTTTAGCAGAACACAGGATCAATGCGCTAATCTCTCTCTTGCTGATAAAACCCAGCTGCTAACCCCCTCAGAGGGATTCATAGCTATGCATGCTTGTGTTGGAAAATTATAGAAATGATGGAAAGTGCTCCCTTGGAATTGTATATGAAGCTGTTGTAGGTCATGTGAGAGCAGCAGTTGCAGGTTTGAGCATGTGCTTTTAAATCTGCACCCATCCAATACTGAGTCTATCCTTGTCCTTGCCTGCCAAACTTTCTCTGACATGGGGTAAGTGAGCTAAGAACCTAAGGCAGGACATTTTTAAGATTGATAGTTAACTTGGCGAACCAGTGTGTCATTGCCAATTTTTCAGTTAGGCTCCACAGGTTTGATTATTCCACATTATTTTAAATATCAAATTCTATTCACACTGTGTTTAGAAAATCAGTAGGAGGTATTTATAGTTATATTCTATTAATTACTTCCAAGTCAGGGAAAAGAAACAACATGATAATATACATAGGTTTCCTTTTCAGGAAATTGTTAAATCCATTTAAATAAAACATCCAGCTCAGGCTTGTGACTAGCCTTAAGTTCAATCAATGAAATCTTTATATGACAGAGAAAGTACATCATTATGTATGACAAGACACCAGTTTAACCTACTGTTCTCACTTGGAGCAGGAAAAACAAAAATATAATGCATGCACAGAAAGAGTCTAATCCACTTAATCTGCCAGAGCTTGAATAAATCCACTTTCTAATTTAGGAGACTTGTGTTAATTCCCAGTGTGACTACCGTTATTTAGAAAGAGCTTTTTAGGGATCACAAGTGACATAGTCAAAAAGCATTCACCCTGTCATTGAGCCTGTCTTACAAACTCTGGGCACAGGATGGATGGACACTTTGGATCGGGCACCAGTTCATGCAATCACACTTATTCACACCTAGGGCTAAATTAGCATGTTTTTGAGAGGTGGAAGGAAACAAGAGAACCCTGCGTCGTGGAGGCGCTGTGACGCGGCACCACTACTCTCTGCACCACCATGCCAGTGAGAGTTTATTGGAAAACACACAAACTACATAGCACTAATAGGAGTCAAAAAGAAATATATGAAATGTTTAATATTCGCTTGATAATTCATTTCCTTTTTTCTTTTTACTGGATATGTTTTTCTCTGCATGAAAATAAGCTTTTAATCTATCTGCCACTCCGCTATAGAAATGATAATTAAAACAGTAGAAGAGTGTAATATAAGGCCGAAAACCAACTTGGAGCATACACTTTCCCACAACATGTTTTTATGTGGGAAATACTTCGCATGCCCAGCCCAATCCTGGTTTATTATTTCAGTAATCCGCAGGCTTTTCCTGCACATGTTTAATCATACCAAAGCCCAGGTCCATGCTGTAATTCACCCTCCACACAGCTTATACCTTCATGAAGCAAACGTCTGAAACAGTATCTGGGCAAAATGCCCACCCTAATCTTATACAAAAAATAGGTCTAAAGAACATGACCTCATTAGATTCAACGCGTCTATGTCTAGGATGTAAACTATGTCTTTAAGTATTTAAAATAGAGTATTGGTAAGTAGCAGAATCCAATCTGATAAAAGTGAAATGAACATGAAGCATGCATGAGGAATCCTGTCTCAGTTTTAGTGGGAGTGGGCAGAGTGCAGGATGGAAACACTGGCAAAAAAAAAAGATCAGCATCCAGCAGCACCTGAGGAACTTGTTCAGGCTTGTGGAGAAGATCATATGATACAAATGTAATCACAACCCATCAATAATACNCAATAATACTGGTAATTCTCACTCAGTAATTTTTATGTGTAGCTCATATTACAATCATATTGCTCATATTGCTTTTGAATCCTGTGTTATTAACACTACATGCTTTACTGATCTTACGTTTATCATTAGTTTCTCTGCAGGGAACAGTCAGATGAAACATCATGCTGGCAGCTCTGTATTCTGCGTCGTTATCTTACACGAGTGCCAAGTGGGAGGGTGGATTTTTAGCTTTGGATGACTTTGACAAAGCAAGCGACATTGTGACATTGCAGAGATTGCCTTTCTGGATTGCTCACTATACACTTAAACAACATAACAGCACATAAATCTCAGTCATCAGATGGTTCCTATTGCATGAGACTTCATTTCACCCATATATAAAGTCCATCTCATTTTAATACGTTGTTAAACTGAGAGCAAGCAGCATCATGTCAGGATTTTCTGTGCAGTTTGTGTGGAGAAACAGGAACATACCTGAACTCTGCACAGTATCCAAGTGGCCATCTTTCTGTGCAACCTTTGAAGAGAAAGGTAATATTAGGAAATCATTCTGTAATCATTTTTTGCTTATGAGTTTAGCTAGAGTAATTAACAAATGTCCTAGTCTCTCTTCAAATACTAAAACCTACATGTAAGAGCAGTAGATAAATATCATGTAGCATTTATTATAAATACAGCAACTGTAGCTCAGATGTTCTTTCTAACATTAAAGTAAAAAAGGTAGCCATTTATACACAGAACGCCTAAGTGAGGCATGAATCATCTTTGCTTAGGTTTGTCTCTTGCAGATAAACAGCAGGAGCATGCTGTTTCACAACATAAACCTGTCTTGTATCTGCATGGTTCTCAAAGTGGCATATCTGTAGTATATATCTAGGGCATCAGAAATTGTATTTATTTTATGACATGATGATCACAGAGGTCACTATTAACTACTGTTGTCATTATGACTGTATTTATTATGTAGCTGTTACAATTACAAGTCTAACTGACTATCCTAATTTAAATGAGTTTAAAATTATGCCTATCACGCTAATGCTCTTATAATAAGATGCTAATTTCCTGAGAATAATGCTCAATGAATGGAATTAAATTTGAAGCTAAAGCACAATACATTTCAGTTACATTTGTAGACGTGCTGTTAATGTGATAGGAAATGTTTCTGTGGGTGAAAAGTTCAGGAATAAAAAGGCTGCACTAAGTAAATATGATGGTACATAGCTGTCTGATGTGGCTTATATTTACAGGTCCGATTAAAATGAATCTGCAGCAATAATAATGAGGACATTTTTTTTTACACTCAAAGGAAACCTGCAACAGAGAGCCTGGATTAATTGGGTAGAAATATTTAGTGCAGGAATTCTCAAACTTTTTGCAACCGAGGATTTATTTAACTTTAAAAATAAATTCGATGAACTCCCTCAGGAAATATTTATTTCATGAACATTATTTAAATGCTTTTTAAATACTAAATTTAATATTCTGGCTATTTAGAGCCATACAGCTTTACCTTTAAAACTAACTACTACTTCTAATAATGACCGATTATTATTATTATTATTATTATTATTATTAGTCATAGTAATGGTGCAGTTGAAGTGACATTGTGATTTGAAAAACCTTCAGTAATGGCTTTATCCTTGTCAGGGTCATGATGGATCTGGAGCCTATCCTGGGAACAGGAGGAGCAGGAATACACCCTGGATGGCATGCCAGTCCATCGCAGGGCACCATTCACACACATACCTTTGGACAATTGATCTTAGCCAATCAATCTACTGGTATGTTTTTGGAGGTGGGAGGAAACTGGAGAATGTAGATGAAACCCATGTGGACACAGAGAGAACATGAACAAAAGCACAGGATCGAACCCGGGATCCTGAAGCTGTGAGGCTATTCACTGCACCACTGTGCTGCCAGCATTCGTCCTTATTTTTTTCCTATATATTTTCAGTAAGTAGCTGAAATTATTTTTAACTTCACATATATATTTTCATCACAAAGGAAAGCTTGGCATTGTTTAATGCAACTTTGACTCGTTCAATGACTCATCACTGACACGCTAAAATACCCTAATACCTGTCTCCATTTTCATATTCAGCAACAGTGCTCTAAAAGCTTTAAGAGAGGGTATGATTTGGGTTACTTACTTGTCCCAAAGCATAAAGCAAAGAAGAAGCGAGTAGAAGAGGCGAGAGAGCGCAGGTGGCCATGGTGTCCTGTCAGAGTCCGCGGTGTGAGCTCCTCTCTCCCATGTCTCTGCTCTCTGCTCGCTCACTAATCCCCCGAACAACACAGCCGATGTGGGAGCAACTAATCCCAACACCTACAACGAGCACAGCTGGGTGTCCTTCACAATACAGCACATACGACCACAGTTCAGGACGTCCTGCTGCTCCGGCAAGCGAAGCGCGTTATGGATCCATGCGCTCCAGTCACTCGCTATGGAGCGACACAAAAAAAAACAAACAAACAAAAAAACAGTAAAATTTTAATTAAAAGAAAAGAAAGCAAAGGTAAAGCGTCAGTCGCAAAGCCTTCCTCTGATGATACATCAGGAACAAATGGACCGAGGTGTAGGCACGCAGATCAGACAGAAAGAGGCTCACTGAGACTCTCAGGGAAAAGAGGCGAGGTTCACAGGCAGACACACGTCCCTCCCTCTCCATGAGATCACTGTTTTCATTACAGGTGAGTTTAAACAGCTGGACTACTTCCCTTTCCCTTGTCAAACGACCCACAACAGAGCAAAGGGCAAGCTGATAGGCAGATCCAACTGGAGACCAGCCTAGAAGAAGATATACTACTTATACTACACCTAATATGGAACTGATTATTATTATTTAAAGATCCATTTTTTAGATAAGATAAGTGAAGTGATGTGTGGCCAAGTGTGGTGACCCATGCTCAGAATTTGTGCTCTGCATTTAACCCATCCAAGTGCACACACACCCTGAACACACACCTTGAGCAGTGGGCAGCCTTTTTTTTTGCTGTGGTGCCCGTGGAGCAGTTGGGGGTTTGATGCCTTGCTCAAGGGTCTCACCTCAGTCATGGCATTGAGGGTGGAAGAGAGCGCTGGTCATTCACTCCCCACACCTACAATTCAGTCCCTGCTGGACCTGAGACTCAAGCCCATGACCTTCAGGTTATAAGTCCAACTCTCTAACCATAAGGCCATGACTGCCCCCAATTGTCTTACTATTGATCTAATATGATCAGGTACCTTGTAAGCCAATACACATAGCTGCTATTTTATCATGTACTTCTTGGTCAGGATTGTGGTGGATCCACAGCCTATCCACGAACACTGGGAATGAGGTGAGAGTACACCCTAGATGGGACACAAAACCATCACATATTCACACATAAGGGCAATTTACCATAGCCAATCTATCTACTGGCATGTTTTTGGGAGGAGGGAAGAGACCAGGGAACCCAGAGAAACCCATTCAGGCACAAAATGAACATCCACAGAAACTTCACACTGACAGTTAGCGAGCTCAGGATTGAACTGGGGAACTGCTGCCCCACCGTGCCATCCTAGTTTATCTGTTGTTAGGGGCAATTCATCAGACCCACCCATCAATGCAAAGGGAACTGCATGCGACCATCATTAATAAAATATTTTTTTGGGTGGTGGATAACAACATGACAATGGCCGACTGTGCTCATACACATGTATCAGAGTAGTGTTAAGGTTTTTAAACACAATACACTTGCAACTTTATTAGACACACCTACTTTGCTGGTCCACCATGAATTTATGCAGATAGAAACACTTGCACATGTTTTTCTACACATAATCTGGTAATCTAATTGTCCTCCAGCCCTTTATAACTGTCAGTTTCTGACCACAGGGCACTGTTGGCTGGACCTTTTATTAGAACTATATCTCAACGTTGCTATGGCATTGAGGTGTCTGATACACTCACCAGTCCAACAACCAGTACCATATCAGTGTCAATGCTGCATCAAGAATTTAAATAATATCTGGTCAGCAGTGGCCCTGTAGTAGGCTGATAAACTGTGCATAGCAACAAATGGGTTATAGTCAGTAATAGTATTCAGTATGGTAGATGTTCCTGATCAAAAAAAAGGTTAATGAGTGTAGGTATAAGCTAGGTGTAACTAATAACGTGGAAGCTGAGTGTATTTTGTTGATAATAAAGGTGGGACCTACAGTTCACTAAAGGTGGAAATGCACCTGTGTGTACAGTCATAGAGAGAAGCATAAAGTGAGCCTCGCCCTGTACACTTAAAAACCTAAAAGTGGACGTCACCTATTCACAGTGCAATCAAACATCAAAGCAAACATTGTTCCATTGCTGTCAAATATGACCAAAAGTTACCCTTTTACAGAACCTTTTCCTTTACAGAACTGGCAGGTTGATCGTATTACATCTCTTCACCTTTTCCTGTAAACGGTACAAGATATCTAGTATTTAAGTAATTTTATTCACTTGTTTCAAATGTCTGTCTCCTTCCATAAAGGCAGGAGGGTCTACACAGGTTTTAGCAAAGCATTTTTTTTTTGAAATCTCAATCTCAGCAGCCATCAAAGCACGACAAACGCTTTGAATTCTCTTATCTTCTAAGGAGTGGCTGTCATCAGACCATGATACCATGTACAGGGGTCCCTCTGATTCAAATCTACACAGACTCAGATGTTATGCAGCATATTAAATAGCCCAACAGAGGGTAAAACGTCACTATTGTAGGCAGTTTTGAGTATTTTACAGAAAATCTGCACTGCCACCAACAGGTCTGGGCCTGAGACGGTGCACACTGCAGTCATTCTCCAGGCTCCAGGTTTATATTTAGTAGTGCAGTGCCCTTTGATCAGTACTGAATGTTAAAGTTGATGGTTTCATTAGTACTTCACAAAGCCCACAATGCATTGTTGTATCAGACAGCACTTCCTTTTGGAGTCTAGTCACGTTATACATAGTGAGCCAAATAAAATGTGAGGAAATGGTGGATGGTGTTATGACAAAGTGGCTGGCAATATTCCAGCTGCATTTAAAAATCTGTCTAGATTATGAAGGTTAAATCAAGGTCAAATAAAAACTAGCACAGCTGTATCACCATATTAAGTTGTTTGCTATATTGCCATGAGTTGCTATATTCAAGAGCACAAACGGGTAATGGAAAATATAAACAACACTCAAGTCATTAAATCAGCATCAGCAGTCTCTAGGGCTACAGCTGATAGCTTTATGGCCTGGTATGTAACTTTATCCACCAAGTGTTGCCTACCAGACCTCTGTTTCCACAGAACACACGGATGAGAATATAACAAAGCAAACGATTACTGACTAAAATGATTTGCTGGATAACCGGTAATTTAGCAGCTATGATAAAAGGACAGAACAGCAGTTACACAAATCAATGACATTTAAGTTGTTAGGGAAATCATTTTATGACATCAACATCAATAATAACATTTCAAAAGCATTTAAGCAAATAACAAGCTTTTAAACATCATACAGTGTGAGCTGTTTCTTTTTTCTAATCAGAGAGACGACAGTATGATTTGCTTTATTCCTGCTTTCACAGGGTGATTTAGAGCGATCTACTCAATTAAAGAATTAGAATACATCCTCTAAAGGCAGCTCCTTTACTTTGCCAGGATCTGCTGCTGCTGATGATGTGACTAAATACAAAACCAAAAGCTTTGAAGTAGCAAATGAGTTGTGCGTGTTTAAAGGCTACACCCAAAACCACTGCACTGAACGCCCTCTATCAGTCCGGTTTGTTGATTCATGCCCGTGTCATTCTCTCACAAATCGCTGCCTGTGTCAGTCTCTCACAAATTGGGGTAGCGCTTCAATAGCTTGGTGGCCTGTCTTGGTAAAAGCCGTCCTCCCTGTGAAAGGGTTTGTTGCTTTGCTCGGTCGCGTGCCTCTGCCTATAAGAGATGAAATCAGAAACAAAGTTAGCACTATGTACATTTGAGTCCTATGCATCTTAGTTACCATATATTTTTATACATAATAGAACAAATACAATAGAATACATTTCAAGTATTGCAAAAAGCTGAGCAGAGTTATGGCCTTGCTCAATGGTCCTATAATGTCTCTAATCCTAATGTAAACATTTGTCTGCTCTTTAAGATCTGACTTTGCTGATTGACACATCACCCAAAACATTTCTGAGTCAGAATGGACACAGACACAACAAGAAGAGAGACTTAAGAGCAGGAAGGAAACACCAGTTCAATTCACTGTTTGTTATGACTCCTCCCAAAGCAGGAAACAAATTACACTAGCCACTCTTCCTAATTACCCAATCACTCATCTTCCTTTGTGACATATTTAATGAATGGCAGAACATTGCTGACCTAAATCAGCAGGCAGAGTTTTTAGGGACTTTCCTGACAGCATTAGTTTACCTGTGCTTTCTCTATGCATCTGTAGAACACGGTGAGTTCGTTAGAGCAGAGTTTGGTGTTGAAGTCATTCTGCTTCCAGCAAGCCATCACTAATGCCATCTCTGTCACACAGGAAGCCTCTGTAAGAAGAATAAGCATGCGCAATGTGTAATAAGCATTCAAGAATCCAACGCATCATCTAAAATCTATGTCCACAAATTAAAAAGTATCATTTTCAGGGATGCACTGATCCAATGCTGAATATTGCCTGAAATGTTGGATTGGTATTAGTTTGGATTTAACATATTTCATGAAACTATCTACTAAGGTATTTTGTGCTGTGATTATGTGAGATCTTGGCAGACATGACATGGATCATCCATATGACATCTCAGACACACACATGACCAGGGTTGTCAGGGTTGTCAGGGTCATAACCCCCCCCCCGAGCAAGTTTTGGAAAAGGGTGAAAAAAAGGCATACTGCAGAAACTACAAAACAGAAATGTGTGCGCCCAACTAGTTTAACATGCAAAGATAAGACCCCTACCTGTCTTTACAATGAACACGCCTTTCCCCTGAACACTCTGCACATTCCTGAAATGTTCTTGAACATCACTTGGTATCGGTAGGTTTCTTGCCATTTTGTTTAAATCCTTTCCCCAAATATCAAATAAATCAACAATTTCCCCATCCTTCTACTCAATAGTGTCACTGCTCTTGCTGTCCTCCACTGTTGTAAAGTGGTGCTGCAACACGGGAGGATGACACTGGTATGCTTCCCGGGCGCCGCAGCTAAAATGGCTGCCCACTGCTCTGGGTGTGTGTTCACGGGTGTGTGTATGTTCACTACTGTGTATGTGCACTTGGATGGGTTAAATGCAGAGTACAAATTCCGAGATACCCAGTGGTGTGAACCGGTGTTCAGTGAAGTGAAATGAAGTTGAAACCCTTTTCAGTGTTCTAGACCTCAGACTCTGTTCTTATTCATGTCTCATGGCTACATATTGGATATGTATCTGACCTCGGACAATATAAGAAAGTGGCACAGGTCTGATTTGAAAAGATCTGATTTTTGTGTCCACACAGATCTGACTTGAACCTTTTAACCTGATAATTTGAACATAGCCTTAGAGATCTGTAAGAAAAAGGGCATCCCTAGTCACCATTACTTTTATAGTATATATATATATATATATATATATATATATATATATATATATAAACTTTAGGGTCACAACTTTTTGGTTGTCTGTTAGAATAATCTGCAGAAATGTAGGTTAATGTCCCTAATTTACTCTAAATGATGGGGCAACAAGGTGGAAGTGACCAAAGTGTTATAATGAAGATAATTAAATAAATAAATGAAAAGTTTCGTACAGTATTATGCTTGACTGTAACATTTGGTCATTGATGCTCTACAGAGGGTTCAGTGCACTTGATATTGAAGATTACAACACACAATTTAAATTCAACGCCAGGAGACTCTCGGACTACTGCACAGACATATTAACGTACTAACAAATAACAAATACTTCTCCTTACCTCCTTTTTTCGGCCTGCGGTTGGCGACTTCGTCTTTAAGGGCCAGAGACTTGTTGGGTTTGAGGACAGGCTTTCCATGCTGCTTACTCAACAACCTGGCCACCTTCTCCTGAATCACACATCCACTCTGCATCGCCATTATTTTTAACTGCTACACAATAACAACCAGCATAAGTCACGGTTTCCGGTGTCACAACAAAAAGAAAGATATACGCACGGCAAATCGAACAAATTTATGTAATTTAGCTGTCAGCTAAACCTGGTCTCTGACGTGCATTTCAAGGTCGCCATTTTTGCCGGAAAACGAGCGAGTTTGCCAGCAATACCAATGCTAATTGCCGTGACAGCATTTATACGGCGTTTATATCTCAACCTAAAACTTGACTAACACTTTATCTCTGCGTATGATAACACATGATATAAGTGGACAATTAGTTTTGTTTTTATTTATTTATTTATTTATTTAAAATGGACTCATTTAATGTTTCCATGTGTTAAGCCTGATGTTTATAAAAAATAAATGGAAAGCAAGCAAGCAAACAAACAAACAAAAACCCCATCAGGCTGCCTTATCAGTCCAGTGGAATGTACTGGGCATGTCCTACTGGACAGAGACCTCCGGGGCGGACCTAGGACCTGCTGGAGAGGGTGTATTTCACTGCTGCCTTGGGAACTTCTGGGGATCCTGCAGGAGGATCTGAAATCTGTGACTGGGGTTAGATAAGTCTCTCGTCTGAAGCAGTCGGACGACGGTCCTTTCGTCTTCCTTTTACTTATTTACTTAGTCCAACAGAACAAAAATACTAGCACACCTTTCCACAGGAGTCTTTATTCCGCCTATAAAGAGTAGCTCTGAGGTTCAGCATAGCAAGAATGTATGATAATGCAGGACAAGCCCAAGCAAACTTTATAGCAGCAGGGCCAAAAACAGAAACTGAGAAACCTAAAATTTCTCTTCAAAATCATGCCGGGTTGTGTCTTGTGCTGACTGTCATAAACATTCCAGTGGACAGAAAACATATTTAAGCTCTATTTTCTGCTTTAAAGCAGGATCATATCTCAAATCCTAAATGACTAACTATTATAAGGCTATTATGGTTTGCTTGAAGGGTGGAGTAATGGCTGAAATTTAGCATTCATATGATAGTTTCACAGCTTTTTTTTTCTGTAGCTTTTTTAGTAGTCATGTTGTTTCTAGTGTTCTAGCAAGTTTGTACAAAATGTTCTACACCCAGTCATGACTGACATAAACAAGTCTTTCTGTAGCATAGAGTTGTGAAGTCAAGGTTCTGAGTCCAAGGTGCAAGATGCCTTAGTAAATATAAATGATCTCATGAACACTGTTACCTTTCCCCCCAGCTGGAGACTGTGTAAACATGAAAATAGGGGTGCAGCTGTTTGGATATAAATCTTACTCTTATGCAGGTGAAGTAATTTTAACATGGGGACCCTTAGGAAACAGGCCAAGACAAGTCAGGACTCTTTTAAGAGGTTACTGATCTTCACAAAATTTAATCCCTGATCTGTTTTAGTTACATTTAACTGACTCTTTCACCCCATTGCCAAGTGCAGGCTTCCTTCAGGGTATGGCTTTAGATGAAATGCACAAAAGTCCTACATTCTGTAAAAGAGCAGTTTGTTCTTGGGGCTGTTCTGGCATAAGTAGAGACAGAGACGTACGAAAATGGACCCCAGTAAGGTTTGCATCGTAAAAATGAACTGTTTAAAACGTTACTAAAACTGCAGTGATTTACTGGAAAATACAGTATCCCTGTAGCAATGTTTGGATTTTGTCATAAATTGTTAGTAACTCTGATGTCAGGTTACTCAAGCCTGCATCATCCCAGTTTTTGTAGTTGAAAAAAGTTCACTTGATATCCCCAGTAAAACTCAATGATACAAACTATATAACAGTTAGAAGAATACTATGATACCATTAAGATTGCTTACAGTCCCAGTCTTTCAGATTTTTACTCTAAAAGGCTACATACAGATGCTAATCCTACTTCTGTGCTCTGTAGAAGTATGTAGGGATATCGATAAGTAGTGAGCAAGTAAAATCTATTGGTGTGAAAAAGCTCAAGGGACAATGAATGGCCCTTCATGAACTCTGACCTCTTTGGCTCCTGTTTGTTCAAACGTCTTAAAGCCATTGGCCTGCAAACAGAAGCTTTTCTCTGGAGTTTTTGTTTGTTTCCTCCTTCTCTGGGTCTAAGTATTATAAATCATTCCTCCATAGTATTTATTTCAAACTTTGTTAAAGAAGCTTGACCAAGCATTTTCACACAAACCTGGGCCTCAACTATTGAACTGCAGACAAGTGAAACAAACAGAGGTTGTCTTGTGTTTCCTCTTTTGTTAAGAGTGAGTCTCTATACCTAGTTATTTCAGTTCCTTCTTCATCCTTCAGCATGACACACAGGGTTGCTTGATCGTTTACGTACCTCTAGAATTTTTCTACCTCTAGAAATGACGCGCAATGAAGCGCAATAATAAACCACAGGGGTGTATAAGTGCTAGTTACAGGTTACAGTAAATCACTACCTATTAGAACAAAAATAAATATATAAATAAAAATTAAAAAATTACACAACCAAATGAACCAAACCCAAATAGGGAATCCTGTTTGAACCCAGTTAATGAACTATGTCGTAGTTGTGGTCAATATTCCTGGTCAAATATTTGTAAAAAGAGTGACAACCTAATGGTTCTTGAAAGGTAATAGTGCTTACCTCTTAGATGTCGTCATGATTTGCTCAGTTAGATTAAGTTCTGAGCTTAAGCTAGTCACTCATTACAGTTGGCAGGCTCAGCTGTGCTTATTTACTCAATGGATCACATATATTGTCTACACACAGCAGGCGCAGTAGAGGTGAAAAAATAGTTTCAGGCTTATACAGGGGCTGTGAGAAAGCCTCATGGCTTTGTAAGTCGACTATCTGTAAGCAAAGCCCCACTGGCTGATGTGTAATGCACTAACCGAACAATACATGCAAACCTGTCCCCTCAAAAACTCAAGAATATGTCTTCAAAACTGTAGTTCTCTGTAATTTGTGCAGTTAGGTATAATAATATAGTATTTAGTCAGAAACCTAAGCAGCAGACAAAAAAATGAAACCGTATGTCCTGCATGTGAAGAATGAACATGTGAAAAAAATATATATATTAATCATCTGGGTGGAAAATTCACATATGAAAAATGAATTGCGTTGAAAATATCACATGCGATATGTTCCATGCAATTCATTTTTATGTGTGATTTTTTTTCTAGTGCGCATGAACTAGATGTGAACATGAACTAGAGAAACATGATGAAGTGTGTGATGTGAAGTGTCTAAAAGCCACATGTGAAGATCATGTGACTTTTCTGTAAGGAAGAGCACTGACTGGACTTGAGTACAGTTTAATTACATCCTGGATTTCATTAGCAAGTCCTTGACTGAAGTCTTTGTTGTTTTTATAGCATTTATTCCTTTCAAGTAACACCACATAAGGCATCATCTAATAAGGCCCCCTAGAGTATTAAGTATGCACTATTTAGACCTAATTATAATAAAATGTCAGTTTCCATGGCAGGGACACTGCTGAGGGACAGGGATTCCCGGGGAGAAGGTTGCTGAATATTTAATGAAAGAGCTCTTTTTAGTCAGCATAGGAAGAGTGAGTGGTCTCTTTAGTCAGCATGTGAAGATGAGACCCCCTCCTTCTCTCTCTGTCTCTCTCTCTCTCTCTCTTTCTCTCCCTCAGCGTCGTTCTCCTTCCTGACTCCAAATGTCAAATACATGAAGGGATCCCAGAGGGTTAACACACACACACACACACACACACACACACACACACACACACACACACACACACACACAAATAAAAACACTTTCTTTTAAGATAAATGTTAGTGCTTGTTTTTTTTAACACTCTTAACTCACCTGAACCTCTTATAGTACTGTTATAGCACATAAAAGAATATGTGTCAAAAAATGTGTCATAATTTTTAAGAATAATAATTTTTAAGAATCCACTCTTAGATAGAAAGGTGACACCTTAAATGTTGCACCCAATTTGGTTTGTTCCTCTGGCAGAAATATTTGAAGATTCAGTGTAGAAACCTACAACAGGGGGTTTCCCTTTTAGAAAAAACTCAAACACATAGTATTCCTAAGAATACCTGAGAAACCTTTATTTCTGTGCCTTTATTTCTGCCAGTAGCAGTACCAGGACACTAAAATAACAGAAAAATATATTATTCAAAGTCATTGTAGGTTTACATACTTGTTTTCTTTTATAGTGTCTAATGCCATGGATGAGCAGTCTGTATTCTGTCAAATGTTGAAAAGTGGAAAATCTTTCTAAAAGTTATATTTATGGAAGTTTATTTTGGATTTTATACATTTAATCATATAGAACTATGATATTGCAAGAAATACCTAATAATGAAACTCTGCAACTATTGATTTTATTAAAACAAAACAAAACAAAACAAAAAACAACTTACTAGAGTAATCCAGATCACCGTCGGAAAGTGGGAGTGGGATGGGTGAGTAGTCTCTGACGACGTATAGGATTAATCCGTGGATTCATGTTTATTTGCATGTAATTTGACCTTTAATGGTAATGAACAAGCAGGTAAAAACACTATTTTGGTAATGCAATATTGTAAGTTGTGTGTGTTCAGCTCTTAACTTTGAGTACCTCCTTGTCCGCACCACTCTGCCATCAGCAAATGACAGGATGACAGCCTCCATGCTGTGTGATCATTATAAACCAGATTAGGGTTTTTTGTGTCTTTAATGTCCCACTGTTATAATGAATTGGTGTCATCGGGCAATGACAAAGATTAAAAAGAAAGAAAATCATGTGTTTGCCCTAAGGAAACAAAACAATGTGGAGAATAACAGCAGGACGGAGGGAGGGAAAGGGACGAGAGGGACTGTCTAAGCCCTAGGAGCGCTGTCTGGAATTGTGAATTGATTAATGCAGGCTGAATCCATTAGCTAATGAAGTCAGTCTGGACAAAAGTGCATTTCATGGAGAAATTGCCTCACCTCTTTGCCCCATATCTTTTGATGGGGTCCTTCAGAGAATTGCATGGCTCTTACACCATTTCATGGTATCTGTCATTGTCTGTCAGTAATATATATTTCTATTTATGTCCATTTGGTTTCTCTGGTGAGAGGTAGAGTCTCTCAGAAGAGCCACATCTAGTATTCTTCCTACAGATGGAATAAACTAATCAACTCGTTACCATGTGAGCAGATATTCCCATGGCACACGGAAGCCTGGGTGAAAAGAAACGATTCACCTGAGCCTAAGAGAGCTCAGTGTAAGGTTGTGACCTTGCCGCACTCTTTGTGCTTCCCACATAATTTAATAATTTATCCACATTTTACAAGAAAGTATTCTGCTCACTAAGTGAGCTATTTGGTACCCTGAGTGTTTGGTGTCATGTTAAGACATTAAGACAAATGCTAAAATGCTTCCTCTGCCCTTAAAGATAACAAAGCGTAATGCTTTCTAAACTCAATTTAAAAGATTCAAAGATTAATTTTTGCTAAACGATCATTTGCAGTGACTAACTGTATAAGTTGTTATGAAAGTAAATATGCTCAGATACTCTTAGTGCCTGAGTAGGACAAGTGAAAGCCCAGAGAGAACTGAATGATTCGGATTTTAGTAACACAGGCAGCTCAGATGCATTAATCCACTGAATGTCTGTGTGGCTGTATTGAGTAGAAATGCGTCTGCAAAATGCATCAGAGGAGCAGCAGAGGTGAGATTGTTTTCCCATTACAGTCTTTGTCTGGTCTTGTTGGTGTTCTGAAAGAAGGTCTGAGATTGATGGCAAGGCACCCCCCTACATACACGCACACACACACACACACACACACACACACACACACACACAAGGCATATAAGAACATTGATGTTCTCCCAATAATGATCAGTAGAAACAGTTTTTATTCAATAAAATATTAAATAGTAAGGTTTTACACAATGTTTTATATACTATGTTAAAAGTATAAATATGTAAAGTTGAGAAGTCATCTCTCTATTGATCATATTAGGGTCAAAACTGCATGTCTCAATATTTTAAAATCACAGAGCTGTCTGATAGCACCGCAATTCTGACATTGTCCAGGCAATAATTCATTTTGGAGGGACTATATCCATATATTATAAGCAATCATAATCATAAAATATTTGGCAGACGCTAAAACATACATAAGTTACTGTGAGATCTAATGGTTTAATCACCTCTAATAAAGATCTTATGATCATTTTTGCAATTATTAAAGATGTGTTGCCAAAGAGAGCTACGGGTAAAAAGGAATAACGTCACACTGCCACCTGCTGATATGCTGATGCATTACGTATCTCAAACCTCCTCTGCTCAATCACTGAGCTCTTCATGTCTGTCTTCACTCATTTTTTTTTATCACTCCTTACTGCTCATCCCTTTACATTTTATAATACCACACATGTTTGTTTCGTTCTAACCTCTCTTGAAATGTTTGTTCCAATGTTTGTTCTCCTTCCCTCAGTTATAGATACAGCGGAAATAAATAGTGAACAAAATAGTCACAACTGTTAATTTTTTTTGTTTTTTTGATGTAAAAATGAAATCAAGATAAACCTTGGATCTTTTTACACCTTTTCGAAAAAAAAAAAAACCCACCCTTAATAACCTGGTTGCATAAACTCGCCCACCCTTTTATAATGGGCCATGTGACTGTGCTCAGAATTAAACAATCACATTCAAACTCATGTTTAAAAGTAATTATCATACACCTGTCATTAATGAAGTGATTCTGATTAACCCCAAATAAAGACCAGCTGTTTCTGTAGGAGTTTCTTGACATCTTCTTGGTTTCATCCAGTTGCTGAAGCCATGGTCCACAAATAGCTTACGAAAATTCTAGGGGATCTCACTGTCAAAAGGTATCAATAAGGAGAGAGTACAAAAGAATTTCCAAAACATTAGGTGTACCATGGAAGGCCATCATCCACAAGAGGAGAAAATGGGGAACAGCAATGACATTACCAAGAACAGGACGTCCATTCAAATTTGATGAAAGGCTGCCAAGAGACCTACTGCAAAATTGAAAGGAACTGCAGGGATACCTGACATGTACTGGTCACTCCCTATATGTGACAACAATGTCTCATATTCTTGACATGTCTAGGCTATGGGGTAGGGTGGCTAGACGGAAACTCTTTCTACCTAAATCACCACAAGGCAGCTTATCACCCAAAGAACATGGTGGCAGCATCATGCTATGGTGCTGCTTCTCTTCATCTGGGACTGGGGTCGAGTCAAGACACAGGGATTCATGGATAGCTCCATATTCCAATCTACTTTGGCACAAAACCTGCAACCTGTTAGACAATTGAAGATGAAGAAAAAGTTCAGCTTCCTGCACAATAATGACCCAAAGCACAAGTCAACAAGAAGGCTTTAGAAGTAGAAGATCAATAGAATTGCCCAGTCAGAGCAATTTGATAGATCTGGAGTATTTTTGCAAGGAAGAGTGAAATAAAATTGCCAAATCAAGATGTGCTGAGGTGGTAGACTTGGTAGACACCTCAACAGATTGAGTGCTGTATTACAAGCAAAAGGTGCTTTAACAAAGTATCAGCCAGGTTATTGTAAGTCACCCCAAGACACCCCCCCCCCCCCCCCGACAATGTTTCTTTTATTATTCACTTGAATTTTGAATGGGTATGTAGATCTTTTATATCCACTGTACATACACTAGACACACTTTAGAAAGAGACTGTTAGTTAGCCTACTAACCTACCATCCTATTTAATCAGACCCTTGTCTATCTTTTTAATTTTTTGTACTGACATTAACAAAAAATGTATCTGCCACCTACTGGACATATTGTACAGAGNGAAAGAAACCCATCATGAATGACATACCATTATCCTTTTAATGAATGCATGGATTTTGCAAATACATATTGATTCTTAATGTGCTTAAGAGGTTGTTTGCTTGCTTTCTACTATGAAATATCAAATTCATCAGAGCATACAAAAGTATAATGACCGATTTAAGAGATTTAAAGATAACTTAGAGTGGCTGCTATGCTTAAAGGTGCATAAGGTAAGATTAGTAATTTTTTAAAAAACATGATTTTTTTTAGTGACCTAATGGTTAAATAGGTGAGTTAAAAATCTGAATGAGTTTCTTTTGCTCCTTGAGCCCACCCCACTATTCCTACCCATGTTCATGAAGCTCCACCCCCAGGATGTAGAGCAGAATGTCTGGCTGACAAGAGGCCCATCTGAACACAAACAAGCATGCTGGACCGGAAGTCAGTTTTCCAAATGGGTTTTCACAGCCTCTTATTACACTTCAGCTAAGGTCATGACTCCAAACATTGTCTTTTCTTGTTCTACATATCTTTCAGGTTATTGGTAAGAAATAAAAAATCAATGAAAAATGCAAATATAATATTAATTGAAGCTGCATTTATATTAACAGAAATGAACACCCACACAAAGACACAGGAAGTGGGGTTGCTGAGGGTGCTGCAGGAGTTTCAAGATTCTTTTAATTGCATCTGCAGTAATTAAACAGATAGTGCATGTCATGTATGCTACTTAAACTTCCAGCACCCCCATGTAATATGTCTATACTCTATGCTGCTCATGACATTTAGTTTTGCTGAAAGTTATTAAGAAGATGGTGCCAGTGGTGCCACATTAAAAAAGGTCAATGATGAATAAAATAATTTATGTAAAAGAAACTATTTAAAAGCATGTTCTGTAAAGCTGCTTTGAGACAATGTTCATTGTTAAAAGCGCTACACAAATAAAAGTGAATTGAATTGAATTGAATTAAAAGGGAACAAGAGGAACCAACTGGTGAGGAAAGAAACTTTACCATGGTGATATTCAGTGTTGTGAAAGTATACTCTTAGAAAAAAGGGTTCTTCAAGGATACATTGGATAATTAAGGGTTCCTAGCCTCCAAATAATGTCCTTCTGAAATCCTTTCTGAATAGGAAACAGGGTTTTAAAGGTTTAAAAGTTTATGACATTATTATTAGCATTGTGGCATAATTTATTGCAATATACACTAGAAATTGTCATATCATCTATCCCTTGTAACAATCACTAGTAATTTACCTACATCAGAATAATTTATTGTTAGAATATAAGGTGGTCTGGCAAAACCTGTTGGGAAAGCATGTCTCTTTGACTATGTTCTGAAAAACAGACAAATATGACACAAAAAAATCAAGTTTTGACTATTTTTTTCCTCATTAATATATTAATATACTTTGACATCTGTATGTTAAGAAAACATTAATATATTTTACTAAAATGATGGGAGGAAATGTTTTTGTAAACTAAATTCTACCCTTGCCTTGACTGCAAAGGTCATATTTGGTGTCCTGGTCATGTAAGGAGCCGATTTAAAACTCGGCAGAAAATGCAGTCACTCTATCTAAAGATGTCTAAAACCTTGTTAAATAAGCGTGATTTCATCACACAGTGCATGTCAGGCTTTGACTAAGTTGTTAGATAGTCACGAGCTGTAGTTAAATGGACATAAGCTCCTGCACTGTTACATCATCAAAACAGAGAAGAGCAATTTCACACTCTGCACAGATGACAGTGGGCAAAATTTTTAAAATGTTAAAATAAAAAAATAATAACAAGACCATTTTCTCCCTGTTCACTTTCACTTTTGGGGGTAAGCAGACTTAAAATGCTAAAACTATAAAACTGCTTCATATTTTCCAAAAAAGTCATATATTTCAGTGCAGGAAAATCTGAAATATATAGTAGAAAAGGTCAAAATTACACCATGTGAAGGGTTTTCCCAGGCAGCCTCACATATATAATCATTTTCTTGTTATTTGTCACCAAGTAATGTAGGTTTGCTGGAAAATGTAGGATGCTTCAGTGCTACTGGTCTGTAGAAGCATTTTTTTTTCTTAATATATTTAATAGTAATGTTGTGACTTAAAATTTACTCTGCTATTTTTTACAATTCTGGGACAGATAGGAGTCATTATCTGGGCTGCTATAACTGCTACTGTTTTGCAATAGAGAAAAAAAAATGCAGGGAAATGAATCAGTGATGAGCATCACTGCTGGGAGTGTAAAGGCTGTGTGTCAGATCCAGCGTCACCCGCAGGCTAATTGTCGCCTGATGAGCTTTAGGCAGCTTTAGGATTTAGAGCGTATCATGGGGAGCGTGAGAGGGTGGGAGAGCCTGTCTTCGAATGAGAGGACGAGGGTGGAGGAGGAGGGATTGCTAAAGAGTGAGAGAGAGAGAGAGAGTGCCTGTGTGTGGAAGAGGGACGGTGAATATAAAATGGTATAAAAGCATGGAAAGGGGGAGAGAGTAAAGGCAAAGATTGCGCGATACGATGTAAGAATGCACACTTATTCATCAGTGGAATGGACCAGTAAGAGTGTCCAAAGCCAGGTGCTGACTCAAGACGCTCTCATGGCTGGAGTCTGCTGTCCTGCCTGAAGGAGGGGTGCCTCTGTCGTCACACAGACAAACACACACAATCCACACGGAGCTGCGGCTAGAGGCAGGGATAGAGACAGGGAGACACTGAGGAACACCCAGACTACCATACACCATGGCAGATATTGGTAAGTACCTAAAACTCCTCAGTTTTATGCCAATCTGTCCTGATATGAGTAAGAGCTTATGTGCCTCAGGATGTCGATATGATGCTTTGTGTTATGAAAAAGGATAGCTGCATCCCACAGCTTGTATTTACCTTCTGCCTCACCTGACCATATTTAAGCCTGGGCTCTGAGATGTGATGAGCTCCACAAGTGGACGTGATGAAGTCCTGAGCACCACGCCCCAGAGTGAATTGGGACTTAGTCTCTGTGTGACTGTTTAAGGTGTTTCATGTTGCCATGCAAGCTGCCTGAGCTAATGAGAACCCCAGAGAATCTCTGCCACTCAGTTTTTAATTGTCTAAGATTCTCATTTCTGCAGATTCTCATAGTTCTCTGATCTGTGTTAGCGTGTAGCCATGGTGGATTGATATATATTTATACTAAGAGCCCGCGGTTATAATTTGGCTGTGTCCAAATAGCCCAGCTCTCTGGATTTCTATTTTCACTCTTCTTACCAGGGATTATCAGGGTGATTACTCTCCCTGCAGATATTCTCTCTCTCTCTCCTCAGCTCTGTCTGTATTATATGCTGGGTTCGCCTTCAGGACAAAAGACATGAGCAAATAAGGCTTTAGTATTCAGAAATATAACCAATTTCTCTCCATCCCCTTCTTCCATTTAATTTTGTCTCCATTTTAGTGCGCTCTAGAAATAGAAAAGGTGCATTGATTAATATCTCAGTAACAAATGAAAGGCAGAGAACTGGGAATGCATTGCAGTACATTGTATACAGAGGAACAAAGCAACTGGCTTATTAATTCACTTCTTAAAGTTCTTGCTTTAATGAACCATGTAAGTGAAAATACACAGTCATACACATAAATCCTGCCAAACAAATGCTCTTGTATTCTGCATTACAAAAGGTTCAACATAAAAAGGATTTAACTGGGCAGTATCTTATGTAACATTTGACTGTAACTCATTGCCTGTGATGAAATAAAAATAGATTCTGGATCTGCCTCAGTTCCTTAGTACTCAAAATATTAATATATGTATGATGTATGTGTAACAGTAATTCTATACACCGTGTCTCTCTGTGAATGTCTCTTAACTGAAGAATAATTTTGATACTGTGTCATGCCATTAAAAACTTCCATTAACAGTGTGTAGACAAGTCTTCACCCCAGTATAACTGAATGGTTTTGTTTCTGATATTGTGTTCATGTTTCAGATGCTCTGACTGGAGCTCTGAATGCCATCAGTGTGAGCACTGAACTTGTAGAGGAGGAACTAAAGCCTCATATTGACACCCTACTGAACTCCTTACTGGAGAAGAGTGAGTCTACATATTCAAATCCATCTATACATCCATTCAACCATAAATACATCCAACTATCCAGCTACCCATCCATCCATCCTAAAACCTATTGTTTGTTTATCCATATGTCTAAGCATCATCCGTGCATCCATCCATCCTAAATCTGGCTGTCCATCTATCCATCCATCCATCCATCCATCCATCCATCCATCCATCCATCCATCCATACTCAAGCATGAAAGCCTTTCATTATCTACCCCTCCATTAATCCATCCACCCATCCTAAACACTGTTGCCCATATATTCATACATCAATCTACCAATCAAACGATCGACTCATCCATCCACCCACCCACCCATCCATCCATCCATCCATCCATCCATCCATCCATCCATCCAATCTAAACTGCTGTCCATCTAAAGCCTGTTGTCTATTTATTCATATATCCAAGCATCATCTATCCCCCCATGAATTCATTTGCCCATCTTAAACCTTGGTGTCCTGATTTAAAGACAGAGGGTAAACCATCAGAAATAGGCAGAGAACAACTGTTAGAGAAAATTGGAGAGCGTAATCTCATCTGTAAACTCTTGCTTGCTCCCTCCTCTTCTCCTTCTACACTTCTCTGGTGAAAATTAATTTGTTGTTACTGCCTGTCAGATTCTTAGTAATTTTAGTTGGCAAATGCATCTAAAAATGGAAAAGCCAGACTCCCCCAAAAGAACACAATGCAGATGTTGCTATGGCAGCACAGCCTGATCTGACAGCGTGACCTGCCTCCTCGACTGGATGGAGTTTTTCAGTTGGGACGCCCACTCAAATTAAAGATTCCCCTCAGTTTAAGGTTGAGGAAATTCTCCCATCATTGACATCCTGCTGAGAAGCTACTACCAGAATCAGCAGTCAGGGCAGCCGTGTGGAGCAAGGGATAAGCAGCAGATAAAAAAGATGGGATAAACAGAGGAAATTTAGAAAAGGGAAGGTTACTGATTTAATTGGGTAGGAGAGGACATGCTGAGCACCTAAGCCTGCTTACAAGACTTTCCCTCAGTCTCTGCAAGTATACACTTAAAACACACAGTCATCCAGAAGACCATGTATTAAATAATTGATATCAAACTTATACACACACACCACATACAGACATATCAAAACACACAAAGTATTCTGCTCTCTCTCTAGAAACGGGTGCTGCAGAGCAGATAGCCTCCAGTGGAATACTGCCCACGCTGGCCCAGACTCTGAGACAGAAGGGCTCCCTCACATCACAAGTGACGCTGTTGGTGGCTGAAATAGCCAGAGAAGGTAACAGGAACAACTAGCAACATTCAACATTATTAATAAATAATAAATTTCCAACTTTGGCTTGTTGTATGAGGTGAATAAACACATATTATAACTTTAGAACAATAAACTATCAGTTGAGGATCTGTGAAGCTGCACACAGCCCTTCAGAAGGAAGCCCTTCTGCCTTGTTTGAATAGCAAAGGAGACAAAACTCCCTCTGTCATAAACATCTCTTTGATATCAAAACATCAGTCCTTGCAATGTCTGAATGTCATTTGTGTTTAGTCTCCTCTAATGGCTGATGTATGTTTTGGTGCTATAGCTGCTGTAAGGGAGAGGTGTATCCAGGCAGGCCTGGTGACTGCTCTGGTGCCTTTATTGAACAGCCCAGACCAGGAGCTGCTGCTGCACACTGGTCGTGCCATCGGACGCATCTGCTTCGACAATAGTGAGCACAGCTCTTCCTGAGCCAACAGCCTTTTGTTCAGGAGTGGACAAAGACAAGCATTCACTGCAGACAAATACAAATACCCAACACATTTTACATTGCAAATGTCATTTGTTCAATCCCATCTTTCTTGTACTTGATTTCTCTTGTTTTATTTATCACCTCCCATTTTCTTCCCTACTGATCCCTCTAACATTTTGTTCTCTTTCTGTTTCTGTATCCCACCCTCAGCTGTGCAACAAACACAGTTGGTGAAGAGTGGTGTTATCCCCAGACTGGTGACCATTATGCACCAGTACCCAGAGAATGATCCACTAGTCAATGTCTGCCTTCTGGCTCTGTGTAACCTTGCTGATATGGGTGAGAAAGACAGCAGATGCACTGCTCTAAGTTAACCAACATGGTCTTGATCTTCACTCACATATATGTATACTTTTTTGTTCACATGATGGGCTATAAATGGATTAACAGCATAGATGTGATGTAAGGTGGAGCTAATGGTGGCTGATTCTCTGGTCATGCACAGATGCAGCAAGAGAAGCTTTGGCAGAAGTCGGGCTGGCAGATGTTCTGACCTCTCAGCTGAAGCGTGCGCCAGATGCAGAGCGCCGCCATCTTATCCTGGAGGTGTTGGGATCACTGGGAGAGAGTGGTGAGCCAGACTCACAGTTCAGCAAATGTGCAAAAGCAGATGTGCCTTTATTTATGGTTGTTAACTGACTCCTGAAAAGTGAGATCAAGATAGAACATAGAAGTTTTACAGGAGAAGAAACGAGAAAGAAGTAAAGATGTATATACTCTATGTGTAGTGCACATATAATAATAATAATCATCATCATCATCATCATCATCATCATCATCCAAACTCTTGGTCAGTACTACTGTATATGCATTTGTGTATATGTTTGTGTGTTTGTGCCTTAGATGTACTGAAGCTGCAGTTTGTAGAGGGTGGGGTGCCTGAAGCTCTCTCTCAAATGATTAGAGGACTGCAGGGTGACTCCGACCCTCATGACCTGTGTAGCATAAAAATAGCGTCCAACCTCATAGTGACATTGTTACTGGGGGGTAAGTTTGACCTGAAAGTGTTTTCACATTGCTAAATTTTTTTATTACAGAAACATTAACCTGAACTGATATTACAGATACACTGGGCCTGGGACTTGCTTTAAATTTACCATCAAAAGTAAACATAGATATTGCTGCATTCCATAAATACCATAAATTTACCATCAATATCCTTTAATTCCAAGTTAGAGTTACATTGTGTATGTTCATTACGGCGAATGGCAACTATGTCATGTTTGTCTGGAACATAACAGTTATTGGTTATTAATATGATTCAGTCAAATGCAAGGCATCAAAGCATGATAATAATGCCATGTTATATGCTGAAGTAATAATGAAACAAATATTGTAGTATTTGCTTCTAATTTTTGAAAAAACTGTCTTCTAGATGAATCCATGCAGAAATGTTTTGGAGAGGGAACAGGGGGTGTGTATCAGGATGTTTTGTCCTGGCTTCAGTCCTCCAACATCCAACTTCAACTGTCTGGCGCATTGGCAATTGCCAACTTTGCCAGGAATGGTGAGCAAATTGAGAAAGCTTCTGTGATATTAAAAAGTCTGTATGGATGTGCTCTGTCCATAATCTTTGAACTTCAAACACTGAAAAAAGAATTCTGCACTGTATGTAGATTCACATTATTTCAGAATATTTTGCCACTAATTGACAAACAAATGCAGCGCCACTCTAGATAGCATTATTTTATTTTAACTTGCTAGCTAAGATATTGCTAAATCAGTCATGGACACAAAGGCATGTCATATTTTTTTTCAGCTGTTGGGCTAGCTGTGTGATTTCTTTCAATTCTCATGTACATTTGTAGTGTGTTTGCAGTAGATATATTGGTCTTAATAAAAATTTACATCACATTTTAGGGTTGAAGTGAAAAGTGTAGTAGAAAGTACTATGGAAAGTGCAGCTACCATGGCCTCCCACTGCACAGATCCCACAGCTATAGAACGCTTGTGGTGTGAATGTCACTGTTACAATGGCAAAATGCCTCCATTCAGTCTCTGTTATTCCTGATGCTTACAATGTCTCTTCTACTGCTGCTTTATTTTTCAGACAGTAATTGTGTAAAGATGATGGAACTGGGGGTTGTTCCATATATCCTGGATCTGCTGGAACATCATGTAGATGAGGGAGATGTGTCAGTGCAGCATGCAGGCCTTAGTGCTCTCAGAAATCTTGCTATACCAGGTATCAAACAATTTACTACCTAGCCACATTTACGTTTTTTTCTGTCCAGCTGGACACAAACGAACACACCAAGAGCAGTGAATTTATACAGGTAACTAATGACTCTTAAAGTGTTTTGCTGCATAGACAAAATTTTACTGTACCATTTCATAATCCTTCTGCTTTGGGCAGTTTCATTTTTGTCAATGATCGACATTCAGAATAATAAACAAGAAATATATTTTCCTCTAGTCATACTCTGCAAGCAGGACCTCCTCATTAATTGTACAAACCCTTAATTACTGGAAAGAGTGATTAGATGATTTACAAACTGCACTCTTCTCAACCTAATCAATCTAATCTCACTCACCCTGAGATCTGACCACAAGCTTAAAGACACACTCTTTCTCATGCTGTTGTAGCATCTAATAAAGTGCGCATGCTGGAAGATGGAGTGATTCAGCGGATCAGGACCCTGCTGCGCTCCGACATGCCTCCTGTCCAGTTCAAGCTCCTGGGGACTCTGCGTATGATGGTGGACGGCCAAGGTCAGGACACCAAGTGAATACAAAATGTAGTGTGCACTTAAACTAAAAAGTTTTATAAGCCTTTATCAGCCAAAAATGGGTATGAATACAAATTAAAGGAATCGTTTGTATATTTGCGTGCCACACTGACAAGTCTTCCTCTTCCCACAATGCACCCCCACCCACTCTGTTGAAACTTACTGCTGCATTCGACTAAAGATTGTAACTTGTAATTTCCGACCTCTGACTAACCCAAAAAAAACAAAACAAAGAAAATGCCCCATCTCTGAATTCCTACTTGGGGACTCAGGACAGTCTCCTCAACCCTGAGTTCAGCGAGTGATGTCAAATCACAACATGAACAGTAAAAATTCAAATGAATTATGCTGTATATACAAGTATTTGCTTTATATCAATCAACATACAGACATATTAGTTCGTTAAGTATATAACATACAGGTCACTGTTTTGAAGAGGTAAATACACATCACCAATGGACGGATGGAGGCTGAAAATTATGTAATTCAGAGCTCTGACTTCCCACTTCCGAGGTAAGTCGAATGCAGAGTAAATGCTGCAGGAGTGGAGCTAGGTTATGGGCTTGAAAAAAATATATATCAGAGGTCTTAGAGAAACATAGTGACATACAGTGCAATATTATAAATCCATTTTTTAACACTGTATCTTTGATTGATTATATATGATTAACTAAATGTTTAGGAAGATTTAAACTGCATCTTTAAAATGAAACATAAAATTAAACTAGTAAATAAAAAAGTAGAGCACAAATACCCAGAAAAACACACACCTGATCTTGTCATTTAGTACTGGATTTTTTTTTTTTTTTTTTAATTAAATTTACTTTTGGCATCAAATTTCTGTATTTATTGTGAAGACTCACAGTGTCAGTAGATGTAAGCTGTTGACATTTAAGCCATGTAAACATTTCAGAAACCTTCCATGCATAATAATGCATATACAAAAGCACATTAAATCTTGTAAATTATCCTTCCTTATCCAAGAGACAAGACTTGTGTTAAAAATGTTATTCTAATGTCTATAATTAGGTTCTTTTCAAAGTATATTACTACCTTCACAGGCTTGTAACAGCCTCCAGAAGCACAATAACAGACAATAGAATACATTCTGCACACAGAGACTCCATGTCTTACAAATTACTAGTTACATTCAAGTATCTACTTCACATTGCAAAGGTGATAAATACAGTGGGAGAAGAAAACCTCTCACAAGTACATCACTCACTCATATGTACTTTCTCTCTAACCTTCTTGTGGGTGTGTGTGTGTGTGTGTGTGTCTTAGATGAGGCAGCTACAGTTTTGGGCAAGGATGAGACGTTATTGGTGCGGGTTATGGAATGGTGTGAAGCAAAAGACCATGCTGGTGTCAGAGGAGAGGCCAATCGACTTTTAGCAGCACTTATCAGACACAGTCGCTCCCCAGTGAGTTACTCACACACACACACACACACACACACACACACACACACACACACACACACACACACACACAAATCACAGAATCCACCAACAGTTTATTTTTACATATTACTAGGCTACCAAGCACAAATTGGGTTTATATTAAAAAAACAACAACAAAGCAAAACATGAACAGGCACAAAGCCCACGCAAAGTTGTATCCAAGTGTTTCACACATAGCGTTCTGAGACATCCGATATAATGTCATGTAACTTCTACAATATTGATTCAGTGTTCCTCTTGTCCTGACAGGAAGTCATCCGTGCTGTCATCAAGGCAGATGGGGTCCAACACCTGATCTCAATGGCAACCAGTGAACATGTCATTATGCAGAATGAGGCATTGGTTGCTCTAGCCATCGCCTCTGCAATAGATATTGGTACGGTCCAACCATTTTGAGCCATTTGACATAGTAATACTGGATTTACTGCTTTGTAACAATACAGAATGACTACAAATAAGGACAATTGTCTATTTTATTCATGCATTTCTTTGTTCTGTTCAGTGTGTTATGACAGCAAAGAGTCGTATGAAAATGGATTGTCTTCTTCTCATAGCCCATACTTGTTCTCTTTGTGTGTGTGTGTCTTTACCTAGATGTGGTGGAAGAACCATTCAGTCATGCTGATCTGCTATCCACCCTGAAGAAGATGCTAGATGACCCTGTAGGCGCAGTGGAAGTCAAATTTAGCGCATTAGGGCTCATTTGCAGTCTGGCCAACTCCAGTGAGTAACACAAAATCCTCTCACTATAAATAACACGTACGAAATTGTGCAGCAAAGCAGGCTGGGGGTGGGGTGAGATTCAAAGATTCAGGGAGTGAGCTGTTTGCTTAGGGCTAGTTAACTCATTTAACATTGTCAGATGAAATCAAGTTATATTTAATGTTTGTAGGACTGTCTAGATTTCATGTACAGAAATTTGTGTGTCTTGTTGGTATAAATTAAATGTCTTTGTCACCTTCATTTTGTACTACGAGTATGCAAACGTTTGCTGAATGTATGCTAAGATATCGCACTGGTGGATCATAACCAGGTTGTAAGAACTGCTTCAAAATGTCAAAAGAAGAAAAGGGGGCAAGAGACAAAAAACAGAGAGTAGGCAATTTATTGAAAACTGCATTTAAACTCAAACAGGCTGTTCATCAGCTGAT
>CM074947.1:9376780-9396318 GCA_037577455.1 Pangasius macronema
GAAGTGTGAATACTTGTAATATTTTCCCTGGTCTTAAGATTTTGTTCAGGAGTGTATATTTTAATGCAGAACACTTATATAAAGCATTTACTGGATGCACAGAACTTCAATGTAAAGTCATCATCTTAACTTTTTTAAGCAAAGGTTAAAGGTTTACTTCTAGTAAATGGCTGTCCATTAATCTAAAAATAATATCTGAAGTCCCTTTCAAATCCCAGCTCTCATTTACATCTCATTTAGCCTGAGAATGCCATTTGTCTCTCTCTCTCTCACAGGCATGCTGAAGGAACAGATGGATGCTCTGAACCTGAAGGACAGCCTGTGCAATCTCTCCAGTCACACCAGCACCAAGCTGGCCTCGCAGGCAGTCACAGTAATGGGCGTACTCTCTGAGACTAGCTAGATCACCTGTGCATACTCTCTGATTGATGGGACTGCTGACTAGAAGCACACTGCGTGACCACTTCATACACTTCTCATCAACCCAGTCCTGTATTCTGTGAGACTGAAGCAATCTGAAGCAATCTGTCTGTGAGCTCAGTAGGAAGTGGGGTGATGCCATTCTGGCAGAGGAGCTTAATTGGCTCATAAATAAAGTATCATTCTATGGTTCATTTCCTATTAGCTGACCTGTGATAACCTTGAGGATATATAGTAGATTTAGACCTTACCGTCTCCTGTATAAAAGCACAATTCTCTCTAAAGTCCATTTCATTATTTGAACTCTCTGAAGAGGAAATTAGCAATCTAAAAATAAGAGATGCTGTAATATAAATACATATAGAATCATCGTGTTCTGCCCCAGTTATATGAGCCTTAGAGTTAGTACAGGCTATTTTTCTCTGACTGGTAATTAGTCTCAGCTAGGAATTGGACTATGTTGCTTTTTGTTTGAGCTGGTGCTAATTTTGTGTAAATATAACACTCGGTCAGTCCTACACTACATTAACCATACTCTTCATTAAGAGAAGCACATGGACTTACTTATTCCTGCATTTACATAATGTGGAATGTGATTATAGTTCTTGCCTGAGAAAAGGATTTGCAATAATTATTTAGTCGTAATATTATAATTATAACATAGCTGGTTGTACTAGTATTTAATAGAGGGTTTATTTTTAAAAATGCAAATACTTTGATCATGTTGATCATTCTATTAGCTAACCATGAATACAAGGAAAATCCATGTACATATTAGCAATACCAAGAAATATATCAAGAGCTGTGTTTGAGATTCTCTAATATCAAAATAGCAAATGTGCAATCACTGATGTGTTTTTAAGTGTGACTGTGCTGTGGGTTAATACAAATCTCTGCACTGCATATGTGTCTAACTGTGTCACTAATGCATTCTTGATTCTTCACAAGGAAAATCACAGCTGGGAAGAAATAAATTTACTATTGCTATTCTAGGCAGATGATGAGTAGAGAAGAACTCTCTGATAAAACAGGATCAGCCGAAGGAGATGAATCTGAGGGACTGTGATTAGAAAAGCTTTTGTGTGACACAACTGCCCCCACTGCATCACCCACCCTCTCAACAACAATTCATTACAGCCAATTTATCAAGTTCCTCACGGCTAGATAACTTAAATTACACAATTTCTGTCCGTCCTTGATACTGCCACTGTAGCCTGTCGAGAAGACTTATAAATAGACTGTTTCTGGTGTTGAAAAGTGCACCAGAAAGGTTGTGGAACTTCTTAAAATAAAGCTGAAAGTCTACACTTCAGTCACATCTTGATTGTTTTATTTCAAATCCATTGTGGTGGTGTATAAAGGCAAAATCACAAAAACTCTGTCATTGTCCAAATACTTCCAGACCTGACTGTATATCTCACAATACTTTTCTACATTTCTACTATACATGATGTATATAACGATATATGAAGGGTGGTGCAGCAGGTAATGTTGCCATGTCACAACTCCAGAGTTACTGGTTCAAGCCTTAGCTCAGCTCCTCTTCTTGTGTCTGAGTGGGTTTCCTCCAGGTTCTCCAGTTTCTTCCCACCTCTCAAACACAAGCCAGTAGGTGGATTAACTATGCTAAAGGTGTGATTATGTGTGTGCATGGTGCCCTGTGAGGGACTGAGGCGGAAATTCCATCCAGGGTGTATTCCACCAGAATAAAGTTTACTCAAGATGAATGAATGAAATGAGTAAGGCGTTGAAAGTGGGTAGCATTGCTGCCTCACAACTCCACACTAGAGTGATCCTGAGCTCAGGTTACTGTCTAGGTTTTGCATGTTCTCCCCATGATTGTGTGGGTTTCCATCAGGTTCTCTGGTTTCCTTTCACACCTCCTTCCCGCCACCCCCATCACATCCACTGGCGTTATATCATTTTACATACATGCCACATACATTTGATCCACTGGCATCCTCTCCGGCATGTATTTTAAATTACATAATGTGGCCTGTTGCACTTTTTTCATATTCAGATCAAATTGTGGCAATTTTCTAGGTCCCTCTTTTAGGTCTAACAAATGTCAGTTCTTTGTGCCAAGACAATATTGTAGAAATCAAAGGTTGTGATATACAGCATTTCAGTGGCCATATATTTTACATTTCAGGTTCTAGCTAGCCACTAGATGGAGACAGCAGCAACCCTTGATGTCCAAAATTTTCTCCATGCTCTGTTCACTAGAATAAAAACAAACAAACAAACAAACAAAACAGTATTGTACTGTCCATTTTTTAATCACTAGGGTTGTGTGAAACATGCAGATGAAAGAAAAATACTAAGGGCACAAAAGATGTACCCTGGGATGTACCATCCCATTGCTAGGGCTATTTTTTCTAAGAGTGTACATTGAATTTAACATTAATCAGGTACGAGTTTAATTCACAGATTACAGGCTTTAATTGGAAGGTATTTACACCCATATTGGGTGAAGCACACATTCCTCTTCTTACATAATCCCTTCATTTTCATGGATGAATAATAGGACAGATGGCTGTTGAGCTCTTTTTTAACCAGCTGAACAAAAATATCTGAACTAAAAATATACATTTTTGAAACTGTACCCTAGTCACTATGTAGTGCAATTTTTATTTATTTATTTATTTATTTTTACATAGTATAGTATAGAGCATATTGAGGGCACTCATATTATCTCACAAGTACAAATGATGTACCATAGCAGGTATAGGATACTTATATGCTCATGTTTATAGGGACCATTGCAGACACAGCACTAGAATTATTTGAGAACAGTCTCAAGGATATTACTTTATATGGTGTTTATTCCATGACAAAAAGATCTTGCAATCTAAACTCCACCAGGCCGGCTGTTGAAGATAGGAATGAAAGCTTAAAACAACCCCAGGAAAAAACAAAACAGAAATTATGCATTTTCCAGAGGTCACATTTCAGGCAGTCATCAGCTGAAAAAGAGTAACAACTAAGTCCAAATTTGTTTACAATTAATGTCTGACATAAGGGAGGTTAAGCATTTTTCACATGAATAATTCTTTTTCATGTGCAATCACATATTATTCACATGATGTCATGTGTTTACTTGAATTCACACAGTGAAATGCACCTTCACGTGGCTTTTATATGTGATCATATGTATGTGATTTACAAGTGGATCTTTCTGCACTTTAAACTTATAGTCAGTGTTTTATGTGCTTCTCCAAAGGACTAAAATCTCACATACTTCAAATAATATTGAATCGTTTTCTTACCGGTGAGTTTGGGGCATGGTTCTGTTGAGGGTGGGCTGAATGTAGCATATGGACACTCTCTGTGGGATGATGGGAAAATGGGCCACAGGCCCAGAGTTCAGTTTCCTGTGCATTCATTATACACAACCCTGTACAGCACCACCTGTACTAGAATTATAAATGAATTTGCTGTAGTTTGTTATTATCACTGAAGGACTGTGAACCTACAGTAAATATTACGATGCTACTGTTTGTGTTCAGGGTGTATTGGGTGTTGTCATTTCTAACTTTGGGAAGCAGCTGGACTGGTTATTCCACTCCATCTCATAACTGTATAGTTTTTGCTACACACTCATAGGTTTTTCTGGTTATGAATATAAAATAAAACTTTTCCAGAGTATTATTACAAGTGCAGTTCACTAATGTGCTATAGTGTATGCATATGGTTCCATAAGCTCAAGATTTTGATCAATCATCCTTTTATCATGAGTCTAAATTTGTAAATTCAAACAAATTTCATTTTCTGAATGAAAAAAGAAATATACTTTTATTTACTGTAAAAACAGACTTTTTATTTATTGTATTTATTGTAAATTGTGTATTATTTTGAATAAGCAACCAGAGCTAAACATCTACAGTAAATAAAAATATCACTTTTCATCAGATGTGCCATCCAAAAGGTACTTTAGTTAATGACCTCTGACTATCACGAAAGCCTTATTAATCCTTTGTTACAAAAAGTGGACTGCAGACGGACTAACTACGAAACAGCCTCTACAGGTGCTTGTGAAAAAACCCACCTGTACAGGTAAGATTGTGAACACGCTCACATGGCTGTGTGGGTGTGGCTGTACTACGTCATGTGAAAAAGGCCCTGAGAAAAATCCTTGCTGGAGGTGAAAGAGAGAGAGAGGAACATTACCCTTTGGAACGGACGAGGCTCACCTGTTTGAAGGAGTGCCATTTAGACTGAAAAGTGCAGTGATTTTGAAAAAGGCATACTGTACACACTGCAGAAATACTAGGAATCTCTTTCAACAGTGGTAAGGAGAATTTTTTTTCGCCTATATAATATGAAAACTCAGACACACTGCTCCAGCTACACACTTACAGCATGCTGATATTGTGGTAAAGATATGAAAAATGGCGCAGCGACTTTTTGCTTGCGTCGGTATGCTACTTGTCTGGAGTGAACTATGTCAGTGAAAGTGTGAAATAGTGTACAAGGTGGAGTATTTGTTTGCNGTCAGAATAATAAAAAAGAGAAAGTACTACATAACACGCTGTCTGGATTTAATTATATATTTTTGCCACATTAAATGTCTGTGATCAGAATATTCATTATTATTGGTTAAAGAACACTAGGAATATATCTACACTCATTCCTTTGTATATCACAGTGCTTCTTCAGTCTAGTCTTCACATTTCACCTCAGCACTTTTATTCTCAGTTATTAAACACAGCAGATCATGTATTGTTTTATTAGACATGGTGTGATGCAATAATTTAGTTATACAGTACCAAGGACGTTCTCTGTTTTGGCCTGTATATATTTAAAACCAGAAATACAGCCAGAAATTTCAGAAAGAATTGTAAGCTCAAACACTGATGTTTGTAATCAGAAGGAAGTGGTGAGAATATGGTCCTCTTCAAATATAAACTTACTGACACAGCAAGAACCTGTAGGCGGAGTTTTAAATAAGTCACTTAATTCCCTGTTTGGTTCACTTTTTGGCAACTTAACTACATATGTTATATGGTCCAAAGATGCATTTGAGTTTCTGGCTCTGGAGACAGCCTCTTAGGCAGCTGAAGGAATAAGAGAGTACTTTCCTGACCTCAAGAGCAATGTTATAAGTGCTGTTCTTTTTCTTACAACACTGTTTTGTAGATGTTTGCTATTTATGTAACACTACTCGGCAATGTCAATTTGGCTGTTTAAGTGAAGATATCCAACTGCTCTTTGTTCAGTACTAGCTGTATATCCAGCTGTTCTGAACACTGCCAAAGAGTGGAGGATAAAAGATGGTAGGCTATGCATCAAAAGGCCAGATGCAGATCACAGCATTTAAAACAAATCACAAGGAAAAAAATCTATAATTTCTATATATAACAATTAGCTGCATTAAAATCCATACATAAAGGTCATGTTGATATTGGTTTTGCCACATGTGGAGGTGGCTGAAATTGTTCTGTGATCTCTTCAAGAGAGCCATCATGGGTATAAAGACAGCAAGTGAGAATAAACTAGAGTGCTATCAGGCACTAAACAGAGAGAAAGAATTGGATGAGTATCTCCTCAATACAAAGCAGGGACAGATAATTTACAGATAATAATTCAGTGCTCACAGTCTTGCCATTAAAGAGGCAGGCTGAGAAACAGTTAGCTGTGTAGAGAGGAGAGACTGTGTGCTTACTGCATGCACTTCCTCCTCTACTATGCAAAATCACATGTAAATTTCTGCCTTTAGATTTCAAACACTGATCCTAAAATTCAGCAACATGACCTCATTGGAAAATATGACAGCTCTTCCTCAGGGAAAGATACACATCAAAAATCGCTGCAAAACACTGTCTGGGATTCACTCCTACCAAATCCCCAACATTCACTCCAACTTCTACCCCAAATGCTGTTATTACAAATCTGTTATTACTGTTATCGTTAGTGTTATTACTGCTCTTGTTTTACTGTTATTTTTATTATTCTTAATGTATGATCATTAAAGCTACTACGACTAATCAATTCATTGATATATTGAGTGTTATTATTAATATTAGCATTGTTATTATTGATATCTGCTATTATTAATATTATTATTATTAATTGACATTTGTTGTTTTTCATATTACTGTTCTTTGTATTGTGTCAGTTATGCTTCAGCAGCATTGTAGCATATACAGTAATGGACACAAAGCTGGCTAAATTGAAAAATGAACTGAACTGACAGCCTGTTACCGAGCCCACCTGAAAGTATAAGACCTAAAGCCAGTAATACTGTATGTTATGTAGTCAGCGTGAGTAAACATGGTAATCAGCCCAAGAATGGAAGCACTTTATAACAGAAATGCATGTTTATTTATATTTATAACCCACATATTGCATTGCAATGTTTTACTCTTGAGTTCAAATGAACAGAAATGTCAGGTGACCCTATGTAACAGGTCCAAAATGGTGCCTCAGTCAGTTGCATGGTTTCATATAGTGTTGCAGGAAATACTGAATTACTGACTAAATCTGTGATTTGAAAACATTTTTGAAGCATTCCTAAATACAGGCAAATTTGCATTTAAGGCTAAATAATTTTTGTACATTGCTCTTATTTTTGCCTAATTGTAGGGGTAAATTTCCTGATTTCCAACAATCTTTTGGCACTTAAGACCAAACTTTTGCTCTGAGCGGGCAGTATACATTATGGCCCATTCCAGTTTTTCCATTCTTGTCATCGTTCTGTGATATTTTACATGAAAACATTTACAAGCACTTTTCATATCTGCAACAGTCCAAATCGTATGTGGTGCAATCCTTTTAAGATTTAATTCAGAGGTGTTTGTATTTTACTAAGTTCATTTCTACTGTGATTAATCACTAATAGGAAAAAGATGATAACTTTTCAGTTATGACCCAAATAACATGCCAAACCTATACAGTCTCTGTTCATTAGTAATGTGTGTATAGTAACAAATATTATGGACTCTTTCCTAACGTCCATATCAAGAAGGTGTGACTGCAGCTGACGCACTCACATTCTTTTTTGTGTCTTTTACCCAGCACTCCCCCTGTTATAAATGGTTTAAAATTTCTGTGATTACATGCCAAGTGTGAGTGGATACTCGTGTATTTTCTCAGCTGTGTCTTGCAGAGAGTCAAAAAAAGAGACAAAACAGGAATCAGCAGTCCCATTGAGCAATAATGTTGCCATAGCAACAGTGAGAGAGTGATGGCGAGAGCTGAGTGAGCTGCTAGAGGTTGTGAGACGAAATAGGTGTAAGAGGAAGAATCGTGCAGTGTCTTTGCATTCTCACACATAATATGTTCGGATTGAGGAAGAGCCAATAACACAGTGGATGACAAATAAAACGCTGTGTTTAAATTGGGGATTAATTTTTTCTCTCACTTCTTTACAGGTTGATAAAGGCACACTGAGGTTGACTGTCACACTATCATTCTGTCCTTCACTGTATGCCCTCTTCATCTCCATGTCCAGCCCCCTCACCCCCTTCACTACATAGAAACACCACTCCCTCCCTCTCTACCCTATCTCTCTCTCTCTCTCTCTCTCTCTCTCTCTCTCTCTTTCACACATACACACACGCACACACACAAACACACAAACCCAGAGTGGGCTGGGGATTTAAAGATCTGCATCTGAGGCAGGCTTGTAATCAGATGAAAGACGAGATTATCCCAAGGATCCCTTCATCTTTCCCACTGCTGGAGAAGCGTTAGAGGAGTTGGGGGAGGAGGAGAAGGAGGAGATTCTGGCCCAGGAGGGGTGGGGTCTGACAGAGTGACTAAGTGAAAGAGGGGAGGAGGGGTTCACCTGTGGATGTGTATGGGGAAAAGAGACACCACTGCTGTTGCCTGTTCCCTTTCAAGGTCCCGGACAGACACTGGGATGACTGCACGCCGACATTAGAGAAAGGAGGGAAAGACAGGGAGACAGAGAGAGCTGGGAAGGACTGGGGAAAGGCAGTGCAGACACAAAAATCAAGAAGAGAATCTAAATTCCATCTGCAACTCTCATCACAGGGTAAGGATTATTTATCATAAGTGCGCTGTGTAATAAAACTCTGAAATGGGAAAATTGGAAAACTGACTGGCACCTCTGTGTTTGTGGTTTCTGCATGTGGAAGGGACCTTGCACTGTTAGATATTTTTATATCTTATGGATGAATAATGCATACGCAGGTCCTGAGTGAATATATTCTACAGACCTTGCCATGCCCTTTGGAGATAAATAATACAATTACTGTCAGCAGATGTATCATGTGTATGAATGAGGCTTTGCGTGATCATCCCAAACAGTTGAGGCAATCAAGCTGGCAGGCCCGTGAAATTCGACTAAATTAGCTTATTGACCTCAAAAACACTTTGCCCCCTAAAGTCAGTTGATTTTCACTGAGTAACCATTCCACTTGAGGCCATGGAGGCAGTTAATCACATAGAGCGTGACAGTGAATGAAACCAGATTCTTATGTGTTGGCTGGGGCATGTTGTACGTTTGCCATCTCATGATGCAAAAGAAATGATTTAAGAAAAATGTAATAAGTAAGGAGCCCCTTTTGATTTTTTTTGCCATGTTTTACTCAGTCTAATCTTCTGTTAGGTAAATTGAACACTTCATTTTAAATTTAATATGCATTATAAGTTTAACGTCTTGTCTTAGATTGTTTATCTAGATATAGTATAGAAATATGTGTAATACTTTCTTAATTTTATTGTTCTTATGGTACATATTTAGTGATTACATGTTAGATGTAGAATCCTACAACAGTTTTCCTTTTAGAAAAAAAAGCCAAGTACAACCCGTACATTGCCTTCCACTTTCTCTTTGTATCACTTTCTGAAGGCAAGAATACAATTCTGAATTTCTTTTGGGATCTTATGATGGGTAATTCAGAATTAATCTTACATTTCTAATCTTCAAACACAACTTGAAGTGTACAAAATCCAGTAACAATGCAAAGTTTAACCATATAAATAACAAAAACATTTATAAAATAAACAATTTTAATAATTAACCACAGTGCTGGTATTATAAGCTTTGCATGAGTATTCTGTGATTTGGATAAATTATTAAAAAATATTGGTAACCAGTAACAGATACTATTATTCCAACTTGTTTCAGTTTTCAATGGCAGAGATTGGGTGCTCTGTGCCTGAACTCCCACCTGGGAGCACCATCCCATCCAACTCTACTGTCACTAATGACATTATTATTCCACTTTCTGCTGAACTGAAGGACATCATGCCTGAGGAGCTACAAAAGAGTTCTAGTGAAGTACCATGTTCAGAAAATATCCTGGAAGACAGAGGGCATATAAAAGAAAAAGACAAATGCCTTCACAATGTCCCATGTCCCCACAGTATTGCTGAGGTTCACATATCTGATGAAGCAGGTGCCCGGATGGCTTCTGGTATGAACCATCAGAATGAACAGGCATCACTGGTCCTCATAGAGAAAGCCTCCTCATTACACAGAGACCTAGGAGAAGAGATCCTGTCCCCAACCAAGCAATATTTTCAGAGGAGCCACATAGATACCCTTCAAATACAGCAAAAGGATCCTATTCATCCTCTTCAAAGTGAAACAATTGAGCCTACTTCTCTGAATAAGAACCAAGAAGCACCTATTCCATTCTTAGTTTGTAAGGAGGCCATGCATGCACAGGGAAGCAGTAGTGTCACCACTTTCCTCAGTGGAGCAAGCAGCCCAATCCAGCCAAGCTCTGTTCAAGTTTGCACATCTGGCTGTGCCCAGGTATCAGAAGAGTTTGCCAGGAACATTAAACCCTCTAGGTTTGAAGCAGCTGCTTGCTGCAGCCTGCACCATCATGGAGCTGTTGAGGACACATTTGCTGCTTACTGTCACCCCCAGCCCATACCAGCTCCTGCCCTACTTGTACCACGAATAATGAACATGGAGGGAGACTGCAAGGGGCAGAAAGCAGGACCAACCTTGTTATCTCTTCCCCCACTTGTTTCCTCCATCAGTGAGACAAGACTGGATTCTAAAAGACTGGTCCACTGCTGCAGCCTGGACTGTAAGTGGCCTGGTCCTTTGCGCCAGGGTGGAAGTCAGCAGCAATTGGTGAAAGAGGTTAAAAACATGAGAGATGCAGGGACTATGACATCTTGCAGGGACCTGAAGGACATAGGGGTGCAAGTGGGTCAGGACTCAGAAAGGTCACCTCAACACGTCTTCCCAAAGGTGTGTCTTCTGGACGAGAGGGAGAATGTAAATGACAAGCTTACAGGGCAACAGAAAACTCCAGTAAAGGATGTGAAGTGGGACTCAGAAGGAATGACATGGGAGGTCTATGGTGCCTCGGTGGACCCTGAAGAACTCGGCTTGGCTATTCAAAAGCACTTGGAGCTGCAGATCAAGGAGACCTCAGGAAGAGCAGCAAAGTTCTCGCAGCAGAACACAACCACCTCACAGTTGGGAAATAAGAAAAGGGAGAGTAAGAGGAGGAGAGGAGTAATGGCAGCTCTTCGTCCTTCAGTCTGTTGTAGCCGCAGCTCTACTGCAGTGGACTAACTACCAAAACTATCTGGGTTTCGTATTTTCAAGCATCATAGATTTCTCAGAAGTAGTAGACAATGTATGAAGAGGGTTATATTTGAAGTACAACACTGGATGAGAGAGAACATGTGCCTAAGTCTTCCTTTCAGTTTCAGAACCTCGTACATTGCTTAGGAAAACTTTAGATCGACCTTAAGGGCTATTTGTTTGGTATGTAATTCCACCCATTTTTATGTCTATCAGTGGAGTACTTTATTTCTTACTGCAGTACAAAAAATATCCTGTCACTCATAAGCAGCAGATTAATAGCTTTCGGGAGTACTAAGTCTAAGACAGCAACAGATCAGACAGAAAGCACAAACTCAGCTGTGAGCCTGAGACCATCTGACACCTGTGGACTCTCCAGTAAAGTTAAACAACGCAGCTGATAATGCTCAACAGTCACAGGCTATGGTCAACATAACTGATTAGTTAAAGTTGTTAGTTTAAGTCCCAGAACGGGCAGAGGGTGACAAGAGTGACTTTGTAGTTGGAGGTACCAATTCCACAATCCTGTCAAAGAATGGGCCCATACCTAAAACATAAAGAACGAGGCCCTTAATCCCTAATAGTTCCAGGGGTACCCAAGAAGCTGATACTGAGCTTTGACCCTGTGCTTCCTTACATGTTTGAGAAGGGGCATGCTAAGATAAAAACCCTATGTAGCAATACAATATCCAATAAAGAGTCTCTGTTATTCTAGAGTGTTCGGTGAAATGTCTGAAGCAAGCTTTAAAATTAAGTATGTATTTGGATAAGTTTTTTTTTTTTTTTAAAAATATATAAATTATGGTACCTACAACATAGCTTATACTGAACAAGATGTTAGGCTTGCGGAAGCCCTAAGTGGGGTAAAGAGTTCTGTAATGTTCTTTGATTAATTGACATACTAATACTAATATAGAGGAAATCAGAGGATATCACTCTAGACTATATTATCATTCAATTATAAAGCTGAAAAGATATACGAACACTCTATGTCAATACATAACAGACCAATTTTACTTTTGAACATAAGCATTCATTAGGGTTGCATCCTTTCCAGTGACCTCAGGGTAACTGCTTTTGTCAGTCAATTACAGTATATGCATATATACATGCTAAAATATTCCATCTAGTTAGAGGCAGGTCTATCTATGAACCACACTCTCACCCATGTGTCAAACAATATGAGCAAATTGTACTAACATCCCCAACAAACATTTCAGTAGCTAAAGTGCATTTTATGAGACTGGTATAAGATGAAAACCTTCCTTAAAACTCCACTCCTTAAGAATATATAAATTTCTGTGCCGTTTTTGATAAAATGAGATCATTATTGTATTGTGTGTAGCGGTACTGTGATGAGAGGCAGCATAAGAGCTGAATTGTTGCACCATCTACTGGTCTAAGTGTCTTTCATTTTGTCTGTGATTATAATGGTGTGATGATGGTACAAAGAGTAGTACTCTGATTAACCATGTAATTATTACTGCTACTATTGTTAGACTGAAGTGAACATTCAGTCTCTGTTGTGCGGAAAATAGTCCTTTAACCAAAAAAAAAGCATAAATATGTGTTTATACTTTGGACGTGTGTATATTATATAACATCTAGCAGCAATAGAATATGGATGAAAGTGAAAATAAAATAGAAAAATTGAAAGACTAATACAACCAACACAGAGATATAACTGATGAACATCATTCAGACATATCATAAGAAAAATCTGATGCTGTTATTTTAATGGTGACAAGAAATGTGAGAATGAACTTTTCATAATATTTAAATTTGACACATATTGCTAATTAATTCAGCAACAAGAACACGTTCAATGAGAGAGTGAAGACATTTTATCCTGTTGTCTTGATCTGTGTTTCTACCATTTATCACTAGAGCATAACTAATACTGAACTGTGATCTGTAGTGTCACACCATAATCTTGGTAGGATGATGTTGTCTGAAATGTTTCAGTCCTAATTTTGAAATGACACCTTTTGGGATGCACAAATATAGTTGTAATCATTTTTAGCAGTGTAATAATGTAATGATTATGTTTAGGACAAATAAATATTCTCTATTCATTTATTTATCTTTATTCAGCAATAATAACAGGCAATGATTTTTTTTTAGTGTAAAAAATAGGTTCCACTCTTGATATACATCCATCCATTTTGCATACCACTTATCCTACACAGGGTCGTGAGGGAGCCTGGAACCTATCCCAGGGAACTCAGGGCACAAGGCAGGCGACACCCTGGACGGGGTGCCAACCCATCACAGCACACGATCGCACACACAATTTGGACATGCCAATCAGCCTACAATGTGCATCTTTGGACTGGGGGAGGAAACCCCCAACGCACGGGGAGAACATGCAAACTCCATGTACACAGGGCAGGGGTGGGATTCGAACCCCCAACCCCAGAGGTGTGAGGCCAACATGCTAAGCCACCGTGCCCCACCCTTGTGATATACACTCCCAGTCAAAAGTTTGAATATGCTAAATTGAAAAAAATATATTTTTTTACTACATTAAAAACATTTTGATAAAGGTTTATATAAATAGTGAACTTTTTTAATGTCTGTGCATGAATTTGAATTAATGCTCATGTATACATTTATTTCTTATTCAAAAATGTAGTTTTTACTTAAAACAAGCAGCTTTCTAAAGGCAAGCTATTTTAAAAACAAGCAGGTTTGTAAAATAAAAGCTGCAGTGTTCCTCATGAGGACCAGCCAAATGTCCCCACGAGGACCAAACTGTCAGATACTGTATTCCTTTCCTTGTGAGGACATTTGATCCCCACCAAGATATAACACACACACACACACACACACACACACACACAGAGCATTCATTTTCATCTTGCCTTTGCCTGTATGATCGCGCGCACTGGAGCTCTCTCCTCCATCACTCCACCTGTCATGTATTAACATCCTTACATAACAGCTGCATCGTAGCATCAGATTTTAGTTGCCATATGACAACAGAAGAAGTAAACTGCGCGGATTTGGGAGAGCATCCGAAGCAAAAGGCTAAGGTACGTGTATTGTTTGCAGGCTTTCTTCATCAGGCTCTGGATGCAGGAAGACTGGAGCGGAATGGCGACTCTATAAATCCGATTCATAAATCCAATGCTTTTCCAGAATGCTAGCATCGCACATTTAACGCCATTTTTCCAAAATATGTCCTATATATCATTTACGACGGGCGGGATAAATGACTTGGGATCACAGAACGTACAGGAGATCAAGCATACGTCTACATCTGCAGATTTTTATAACGTTACTAACCTGCATGTGATAAGAACCCTACCTGTGACATAGCCTACAATTTAGTAAGATAGTATGCCTCTGCAGTAACAGTGCCACAACTGAGAGACAGCTTGTCTAATGTAGTACACAGATCTAGGTGTAGTCTAGGGACTTTTTCATCTGTTGTTCCCACCCCAGACTCGGGTCATATTAGATCCATAGGCTATTTTGAAAACTTAAGGCTATTTGGTAGGCAAAAATCTTTCTCTTGAACCTATATTGTGTGCTTAAGCCTAGATAGAGGCTTCCTGAGCAGCTGCAACCTACAGCTACTTAAATGGCTACTTTAATCTGTTTATAATACCTTCTGTGATGTGTTTTTTTTTTGCTACTGTATTATTTATGTGTCCTGGTGGGACAGATTAAACTCCATGTCGCATGTTAGATTTACATTTTCATGTAATTTGGTGTTTGTGGAACTGTACAGATATGCTTTTGTTTTATTATTGGCCTGTAGGCCTAATCAAAATCAACCACACTGTAATTTCTTTCATTCACAAATCATGCAAGAATTTCAAGCTCTACAAATGGCTGCCATTTCGTTTGACCTATTTTCAGCACAACAGCCCAGCTCTCATAGAAACGAGAGGCTATGCAGTCCACTTCAGAATTTTTGGCACCCTTAGACTCTGTAGATGTGAACAGTAGTTAATTACATTTAATAAGGATCAGTTTTTATTATTGTCAAAAAATTAACGCTGATATGACAGGATAAATACTAGTTTTCACATTATCAGTAATATTTCTTATTTCTAAGACTAATATTTAGCTAAACGCTTTTGAGTCCGATTTGATTTGTGGTTTTCTTCTCCCGCCCTTCTCCTGCTTGAAGGGCAACACTGAACAAGTCATTATGAAAGTGGCTAAATTTCACTAAAAATACAAGACTAACCAAAGATACATACATAACCATACATATTGTATTTAACAATATTTTATTGTATGCAAGTATAATGACAATAAAGTTTTCTTATCTTATATTCAGTTTAAAACTGATTACTACAATGTAGTATAAATCACAATGGAAACATTTGAAAGATCATTGGTTTTTGCACATGGTGATTATACGAAGTGGTACCAAGTGGGTTGCATTCTTTATCATCCAAATTAGCTAGCAGTGTGAAGTATTTTTTCACATTCATAAAGAAAAACAAATATTTTATTACACTACACATATTTGCAGCAGCATTGAAAATGGAACAAGTTCAGATAAGTAGGTAACACTGAGGATTTTATCGTGTTTGGCATGTCACTCAGGTGCTAGTTATTTGCATGGCTCTATTTAAACAAGCTTAAAGCAACTATAATCAGTATTGCAATCATGAACAATGCCCAGCTGCTCTCCTGCCAACTCAGTAGAGGCCAACTGAACATTAAATATTTAAAGCCGTTCAGTATAACATTACACTGTCACTTTATACTTTATGTATGCTATGTATATGTGTGTTCATATATATATATATATATATATATAGATAGATAGATAGATAGATAGATAGATAGATAGATATGTGTGTGTGTGTGTGTGTGTGTGTGCGTGTGTGTACACTCACTCTCCACTTTAATAGGAACATGCATCATGTGGTTATCTAATGATGTAGCAGCATCACACAGATACAGGTCAAGAGCTTCAGTTAATGTTCACATCAAACATCAGAATTGGGAAAAATGTGATCTCTGTGACTTTAACTGTGGCATGGATGTTTGTACTAGAAGGGCTGGTTTGAGTATTTCAGAAACGTCTGATCTCCTGGGAATATCAGACAGAACAGTCTCTGAAGTACTCAAAATATTCAACAGTGGCTATATGATGTTGAGATTCATATTTTCACACAGAGGACAACTAAAGGACTTATACACAACCATTACAAAAGGTGCAAACATTCACTGATGCTCAAGAAGGCAACACACTACATTAAGACAATCTGATGACGATGATCGGTATAAATTGTTATTTTGTTTAAAGATCTGGTTAAAGATTTTATTTAGTACTGCCCTTCAGAAGCTACATAAGGTATTTACATGTTTCCCAGAAGACAAACTAATAACAACTTACAATAACAATTACCTTCTTGAGAATCAGTGAACGTTTGCACCATTTGTAATAGTTGTGTACAAGTCCCTCAGTTGTCCTCCATGTGAAAAGATGGATATCAAAATCATGTAGCCACTGTTTGAAAGGGGTAGAAAACCAAATAATGTGCAGAGGATTGATGTGGAGGATTTTTCTTAAGAACAGTGGGTAGTTTAACTGCTCAGGACAAACAAGACACTCATGAACAACTCTCACAAAACATAAAAACAGTCGTTGATCATCCAGGTAACATCACACAGTATTAAGAATCAAGCATATGTAAACTTTTGAACTGGTTCATTTGCGTAAATTCAGTTCTTATTTTGTCTTGTGGACTGTATGTAAACATCTGTTATGTGAAACAGCTTATTCAGGGCAGTACTGAATTTTTATTACCACATATTTTTAAAATTATTAACATTTTGCAGATTCTGTATGGTGTATGTAAACTTATGACACCAACTGTATGTCGTTAATAGAAAGTTAGCTAGTCAGATTTAACCTTGCAATTTCAAATCTCAAACTTGCTAGAACAGAATATATTTCCATTGTTATATTTTATGGGCTTTACACTGAGTAATTAGTTACTTTAAGTTATAAAAATAAGTGATGTGTTTCACTAGATGGCCATGTAAAATGTACTGCCTTTAGGAAATGCATAGGTTGGAGAGGGGAGCAGCAGGATAAAGAAACGAGAGAGAGTTAGCAAACAAGGAGACTGAATAAAGAAAGACCTGGAATTCAAATTCAGTTTCTTCACAAATCACAAATGTATTTTTTTTCTCTACAAACAACCCTGCTTTATCATAAAAGATCTGCTGCTTTTATTTCAGGTTGTTCCAGAATGAACCGAGCCATAGCCACCTGCTGCATATTCCTGCTTCTCTCTGCTTTCCTGTGCGACCAGGTGATGTCCAAAGGTGGCAGAGGAGGTGCCAGGGGTTCTGCTCGGGGTTCTGCCAGAGGTTCCATCCGAGGCAGTTCGCACGGACGCTCATCCCGTATCGGTGGCTCGTCCTCTGTGAGGGTGGCAGGAGCGGCTGCAGCTGGTGCTGCAGTAGCGCTGGGAGCTGGAGGATGGTATGCCTCGGCCCAGCGTAAACCAGATGACAGCTCTGAGCATGGGGACGATTATTACAGCAACAGGACAGACTGGGAACTTTACCTCGCCCAAACATCTAGCGCAGTGACCCACAATTTCAAATATAGTGGACTGTTCTCATTACTACTGCCAGTAAACTTTCTGCTTCCTTGAGGGTGGAACAAGAAGCTTTAACAGCTCAAAAAGAAAAGTGTACGGTGCAGTGTGTATTCCTGGTATTTTGCACTTCATAAACAACAAATTGGTATAGAAGTTGTAGACTGAGCCACAACACCTAAACAAGCTTTTACAGGACTTAATTGGTTTATAGTATGCTTCAACAGGAATAGTACAAAATAAATATAAGAATCTTAATCAAATGGGCAGATCATATAAAAAGCTATTATAACTGTGGATATATTTCACTTCATGCGCAATAGTCTGCTTGGATATGTAATCCATATTCACCTCTTTTATGGAAGGAAAAAAGAGAAAGAGACAAATGGTTGAATTTTAAAATTTTAATTGTTAATACTGAAATTTAAACACCATTCAATTAACGCCTTCATAATTTTTAAAATAAAAATATTGAATTTTCAGTATTCACCAATTCAGATTCAAAAATTCAGTTTTCACATATTCAACCAGTTTGGCAACCAGTTTGCAAAGTCACTTGAAAGAATACAAGTTAGGCATCTGGGCTAGCCAGAGATGAGCTAAAGGCAGTAGAGGATTAGAATGACTTGGAATGGTTATCTTGCTGATCAGCGCTCACAGTCTCTCATTCCAGGCTTAGTGCACGGGTAGCCCAGATTGTTTAATGTATTTTTTAATGTAATTTTACAAACTGAATTTGACTGGCTGAATCTGAGCATTGGGATGAGCAACCTGAACAAAGTTTTTTGAATATATTACATTTTAATGTTTATTTCTGAACACACAAAAACTATTTGAATATAGATGATTGATTTTTGCAAATGTGAATTTTAAAACTTCAATCTGAATCAAACACTGAAATAAGACTACTCTGAATTTCAAGGAGGTAAATTCAAAACTAATACATACAGATGTGTGCTTTTTCAAGCGATACATTTCAATACTATGGATTAAAGGGTGTTGGAATTTTAATGTTCAAATCTTTGTTTCTTTTTTATTTCCATACTCTAGGTTGATGGATAATCTTGCATCTGTTTTTCTTTGTAAGAGCCATGTGCCTATGTAAAATATTTGTGTCAACCTTTTACCACAGAATTTGATATTTCACACAATAACAGAATATTTACTTGCAAACATTCACGCACTTCTCAGCTAGATACACAACTAAGCTTTTTAAGGTTGCTCCACTCAAAGAGTGAGCTGAATAACAAAGGCTAGCTAGCTAGCGCTTTACATACACTGCCTGTCAAAGTACATTACGATAGCACAACGAAGGCTAGTAATCTATAAGCACATATAAGGCGGTTAATCTGCAAAGAAAGTGTTATGAGACGATCAGTAAAGTTACTGTTTTTATTATTACTTATATGGCGCAACTGATTTAGTCTGCCTTGTTTGTCAGATAAACTCTTGCAGTGCTTGCAGAATATTGTATAACCAATGATTAGAGCAGGTTTAGTTCATACATTGTATGAATGGGCAATTTATAGCAATTTAGCTTGTAACTGGTTACAGTTGTAATAGAATATTGGTAATGTGTTTCTATGTAAGACTTTTAGCAACTGACGAAACAAAGACATACTATAATAAACACTGTATCTTTCTATGTAACTTCAATATTTAGTCACACAATTACAGACTAAACAATGTGACAGGACAAACTTGTCCACAGCTGTTAGATAAGATTTTTAGAATCACATATAGATAGCTTAATGTGACTTTTTTATTGCTTATTTCCTTTATCTGTGAAGTAATGTATTCTCCAAGCGATGTTATGATCTCGTATTATTCTGCACCCACCTTTCACTAAGACTGTGAAATGATTATATGCCCAGAGTTGGAAATATCATTGTGTGTGTGTGTGTATGTATGTATGTGTGTGCGTGTGTATGTATATATGTATATATATATATATATATATATATATATATATATATATATATATATATATATATATATAGTCAGACTGTGAAAAA
>CM074947.1:9397868-9424260 GCA_037577455.1 Pangasius macronema
TGTGTATATATATATATATATATATATATATATATATATATATATATATATATATATATATATATATATATATATAGACTGACTGGAAAAATCATAGCTAGAGCATTTTGTAAAAGATATTTAAATGAAATAAGTCACTGTATCACTTATTTATAGGTGCTGTTTTAATATTACATAGGAAAATCTGTTTTTATGTAAGTATATATTTTATTGTTTGCACACAGTATTTCATTAGTATTATATCAGAGAACTGTAAGAAACAGTACCAAGGCATCTTTGTGCAATAGAATTTAATCATTATATTAAAACAGGATTATCACAATTGCCATTCCCATGAATATCATGAATCTGTCATCAGCATAAGCAACATGTTTTGTGTTTTATTAGTCAAGCATGACTTTGCCCAGCTCTCCTTTACGGAAAGCTCTGATGAAGTCATAGGCTGCAGCGGTGTAGTTAGGCATTCTGACGGTAATGTCGCCTATGGAATTAAAAAGTAAAATAAATTTCTTGCAGGCTAAAGACTAGTGTTCTCATTTCTGTGTAGTAAAGTATTCTCAAGTGATACTGTAAATGGAGTCATACAATGATATTGGTTACTCACCTACTCCTGTGATGGCTTTCACTCGCTGAGTCTTGCCCAACTTAACAGCGATACACTTCAGCACATGCTGAATATCATCAGATGGTGTGTCTAGATTATACCTCTCCACATAGCTGAGAAGACAATGTTAAAACCAGGATTTCTTAATTAATGACAAGTAACAACATTACGTCTGAATAACTTTTGCTAAACCAAATGTCTAATGTCTCCTCTATTAAGGTAAAATCCTTAAAAAAAATGTTTGACATTAAAAAAATATTTTTTCAGGGCAGTGTGGCAGAGAAAGTACATGGCAAGCATCTATATTTTACGTACCCAAACCGCTGGAGTCTGTTGAGTGAAAAAAGCAGATAATCAGCTATGATATCTTCACCGACCAAGTGGTCCAGTATAGTACCTGTTGGAAAACAAAACAAGAATTTCCTTACAACGTCATACCGATTAAAGCAATGTTATTGCTAAGGACCTGCCACTAAACCAGTGTGTGTTGAACAGGTATCCCAGATGGTCACATTTTGCTCCATCCACAACTCTCTCAATACATCTATACCAAGAAATCAAGGATACTGACTGACGTCCATTCTGAAGCTGAAGCCGGTCCTGATGCACATAGCTATCTGGAACAAGCCATACAAAGGGCTCCCTTCAGCCTTCCATTCCCATGTGTTTATCACTTGACAATAAACTGCACTGGCTGAATACATAGTCAATGTGTTGCCAGCTAGGAGAGAGAAACAATGTAGACTGTTCCTGAGGCTTGGACAGGGAATCACTGCATGACATAATCTTACCACATAAGGCGAGTTTCATCCCAGTCTCTACATTCTCGATCTTAGCAGACAGCACTCCTGGTGTGTCAAGCAAATGTATGATGGGTCTTTCACACACCTGGTAACACAAAACATGTTCATGATGAGAGAAGGGCAGATATTCCCAGGCAATCGCACACAAAGGAGAGAGCTTGTGATCAGTCAAATTCAGGCCATGAATTTAGCAGCAGCATGGAATTTATAAGGCTCTACACATATCTATTAGCACCCTCTCATCCTACCAATCAGTATACATTCTCATTTAAATCATATAGAAAGACAAAGAGATAAAAATGCAACCAAGAAGAATCTGGTCTCATTTAAACACTGGATGGCTGGACCCCTCTGACGACTGTCAATCAAAATACCTGGATTCTGGTCAGGACAGCTTTAGTAATTCCAGGTTCACCTCCAACCCTTGAGGCTTTGCCTATATTCAAAAAGGGTATATCCATTTTATTCTTCAGTTTTAAAATAGATCATTTTTGAAAACAGAGAATTAAAAAGACAATGGCAAATGTCCAGTATGCACAATTTACCTTTTTTCAGGTTTGTTCTTCTTAAAGCATTAATCAATGAAGATTTCCCAACATTTGGCACCCCAATCACCATGAGGCAATAACTTCTGTTCTGTGCAATGATGGAAATGTAACACTCATTTATTTAGCTACCTCCATATAAGTTCCTATTGGAGAAATCTATACTAGAAATCAATATAATGGGCAAATAACAGCAAGTAATTAAACTGAAGAATGAATGTTTTAAATAAGGAATAAAAGCTGACAGGATGTGCTGTAGTAGGAACATAATCAGTGATGGGGAGGTGTGATATAGTAAAGTTACTATTACCACCTGAAAGTGAATTATGTAGCTATTCCAGAGCAACCTGGCATGTTTTATTCCTGTTACACCAACCAATTTGCTAAAAATTACTTTTTAAAAAGTAATTTAAAAAATAGCACATTGTTCTTTATGTCCATTTATAGTTACATTTAATGCTGTGGAACATCTGCAAAAAAGTTACTTCCTGTTATTGCTTACATTTCGAATATTATACATTTTTCTTTAAGTAACTGCATGTTTCCATCCCTGTGTAAGATAACATATTAAAACAAGTGCATCAATATAAACCTTGCAGCTGGAACTGCTGTCAAAGCCGCCTTTGTAGATAACTAATCAACACCTTCTGACCAATCAGAATCAAGAATTCAACAGCGCTGTGGTAGACATAATTTTAATTAATCTACACAGAACATAGTTTTTTATAAGAAAAAAATAGTACCGCTCACCTCCTCTCTGTGGAAACGAGGTGCATTCTCAATTAGGTCTGTTACAAGAGGAACAATCTACAACACAATGAGCAAAGTTACCATACAATAAAGTTTATTTAATCCTACAAACTATCATGATATTTCTCCCGTTTGTACAATGTGACAGTACTTGCAGTTCTGCTCACCTTTTTAATACTCTCGTCTCTCTGCTTTAGACAGTCTGTGAACAAGACGTTCTTAATTCCGTCTCTCTCAAGCTGTTTCAGGATATTCTGAAGAAATTAAGATTACATATTATGAATCATTTACATATGCTCTGGTCAGAGGGATACAAATAGAAGTTAATTTAGTTTATGCATGCTGCAATACCAATTTATTTGACGTGTCTGCCAGGTCCATCTTATTCAGTATGAGTAAATGTGGCCGGACATCAAGGCTCTCTTGAAACAAAGGATTTCTTCCAGAAAATGGCATGTTTGTCAGTTAAGGAAGCATTTAGTACGGTGTGTAATGAAGCCATTACACTACGCCAATGCTGAACTATATTATTTCTGTTCACAACAATCAGTGACTTAGTAACTGAGAACATATATATATATACACACACACACACACATATATATATATATGTATATATATATATTAGTTTTCAGGCAGGAACAAAATAAGAACATTTGAAAGGCATGGAAGAGCTACAGGCTGGGAGATTTGTACCCTTGAAAAGGATATTCTTGCATCATGGATTTCAATGATGCAGTCAACCTTCCTCAGGCTAGCTCTCATCTGCTTCAGTCCTAACAGACGACACACAAGATGATTACAATATGTAGGGTGGCCAACCAAGCGCCAGCAAAAACTGTACTATTGCATAAATATATATATATATATATATACACACATACACACATGCACACACAGGTACACAGTACTGTGCAAAGTTCTTAGGCACCCTATTTTTTTTATTCTTTTTCACCTCATTCTTTTTTAGCACGGACTTTGTTATAGATTTTTTTGTTATACATTTTAGATTTTTTGTTATAGATGTTTTATGACTTCTACATTACCGAGTCCATACAAAAACATTTTAGATGTCCAAACATTAGTTTTCCAGCACAAAATTAAAGTGTGACAGTCAAAGTCTCCAGAAGAAGTGTGGCTGCTTCTGCAAGATGCTCAGTAAAACTTACAGCCCATTTCCTTATAAAACTGCACTACTGTACCTGAGACTACTATTTAAAAAAGAAAAAGAAAAAGAAAAAAACTGTCATACCAAAACAGACTTTGTTTCATTTATTACTGTTTACTGCTCTTTATAGTATTATTTTTTTTAATGTAGAAAGATTTAATTTCATTAGTTTTTGAAGGCTCTACAGCATTTCTCTGCATGTGCCTAAGACTTTTGGACAATGTGTGTGTATTAATGCAACAGTGGTCCGCATATTTTTTTAAATTGTAAAATTTAAATAATAAAATTTAAATTGTAAAACTTATAATAATAATAATAATAATAATAATAATAATAATAATACATTTTAAAAGATATATGTTACAATTTTATGAATTTGAGAAGCTGCTTCCAATCACAGTTTGCAACTACTATTTCAATAAAATGTAGCAAAAAAAACAAAACAAAACAAAAATTCAGAAATCTTGTCATTTCGCCCAGGCCTAGTGACTGGATACAGAAATATAATTACTGACCATTGCTCATCCATTGCTATGCACAGTTTGTTGCTGTGCTGAGAATAACCCGTAATTATATCCATCCAGCAGTGTTTTTGTCACTGATGGATGAGCATGGATGGATGATGATGGGTCATGTACATTACAAGGTGAATAACTGACAGTGGTTATTGAGTATCTGTACAGTGTAGCACTTAATAAAGCAGCCACTGAGTGTATGATGTCCTCATCAAGGGTATAGTAACTGGATAGCAAAATGAATCCTTACACAGGATATACTTGTACATGAACTTTCCAAACAAACCTTTAGCCATATGTCCAGGGAACCAGTGTGCAACTTCTCTCTGGCCGAAATCAAACACAGTCCTGAACTGGGCAGCACTGAGTAAAGCGCGAGAAATCCTCATGTTCAGTAGTTTATCTAGCCAAGACACTGTTCATACTTCAGTCAGTGAGCCGGGGTTAATCAGGCTTCAATAAACAATGATCCAGTCATGTGATTTTATATTCACTGGTGATATGATGTGCTACAACAGTGCGCATTTGACAAGCACACTGACGAGCTACACACACAGATCACTGAAGATGCACGCGCATGCGCACTGCTCGGGTGACTTTCTTCTTCTGTTGTTCTCGCTGTTTAGCTGACTTTAATGCGCGCTACCGCCACCTACCGTTTGTGGGTAGACTGGACGAGTAATGACATTTCAGGTAGAAAATAAGTTTGTACATGATCATTTAATTCAGAAGAAATTAATTTCAGTTGTGGCTGATTTGTAATGAAATTACATTTGTAATGAAATCATTTATACATGACTTGTAAACTTAACTCATCAGTAGACTATACATTACATGTCTAATAACATTGCTCTGCGCTGTAATGATGCTCATAAAAGGGCAACGAAGTCATCACATTTTATTAGCTATCAGTTGTTCAGGTGAGATACAGGATTAACCAATAGGAATCATACATTTTTCTCTTCCTGTATGAAAGATACTCGCCAGCTAGATGTACTGAATGACTTGTCACTTTCCATCCATCCATCCATCCAGCCATTCTCTGTATCACTTATCCTACGCAGGGTCGCGGGGAGCCTGGAGCCTATCCCAGGTGACATGGGGCACATGGCGGGCGGGGGACACCCTGGACTGGGTGCCAACCCATTGTAGGGCATAACTGCCACACACACACACACACACACACACACACACACACACACACACACACACACACAGACACTTCGGACAATTTGGAAATGCCATTCAGCCTACAATGCATGTCTTTGGACTGGGGGAGGAAACCGGAGTTCCCAGAGGAAACCCCTGAAGCACAGGGAGAACAATCAAACTCTGTGCACAACCTCTTTATAATAATATATTATATTGTTATAATAATTTCCACTTTTTTCCTTTAACTTCTTCATCCCAAAGCTTCACAGGCAGTTCCTTGGTCTTAAATACAGCAGAACTGCTCTGATCCACCATTTTAGCTGCAAGACCTCCCCAAGTCAGAGTTTTTTATTGTGAAAGTATACAATTGGACACAGGTGGATCTAAAATTTACACAGGTGTATCCTGTTTAACATATTTAGTGAGAGTTCTTAAAAATACTAGTCCTAATTTAGATTGCTAAAAGAAAGGGGTGTGTGTGAATCAATTATTAGACTTTATTAGACTGTTTTTTAATCATTCTAAAACATTTAAATACTTTATTTAGTTTTATTTCTGTAGAGAGTCACTTCAAAATGCTCAGAAATATATAATATCTAATACACTTAAATTTGATGTTGCAAAAAGAGAAATAATCACTAGGGGCTGAATACTCTCTAGAGGCTATTTATATAAAATAGTGCCCTTACAGGTTCACATTAGCTACCTAATGAAACATATAAAGGTATTCTACATGTGTTTTCTACATACTTAGTTTAGCTGAAGTTATAGCGAACATTAAAATTAAGTTTACTGTGATTTCTTTCATCTCTGCCCTTTTTGAGAATTTTGCTTTGAATGAGATTGGGGTCTGTTTCAGCAAGAAAGGGGATCAGTGGGAGTGATCTTTCATAAAAAGTCTACACACCCCTGGTAAAATTGCAGGTTTTTGTGATGTATTTTTTTTTAACTAAAATAAATCATCTCAGATCTTTTTCCACCTTTAATGTGATATAGCAACTAAAAAATTCAAGTGAAAAAAACAAAACAGAAATATTGTAAGGAAAAAGGAATCACTCATATCAAACTCATATTCAAATGTTATTATCACACACGTCATCAATCAAGTGATTCTGATTAACCCCAAATGAAACACGCATAAAGAACAGAAATTGTACATGAACGTTTACTAGGTGATATTAATCTTTTTGACCAACAATATATATATATATATATATATATATATATATATATATATATATATATATATATATATATAAACTTAGATGACCTCCTTTTGGTCTCTCCGGTTTAATAAGATGAGAGCTTGTGCGTTTTGCTTGTTTAAACAAAGGCAAGGGTTGAATAAAGGTCTCACTGGACCCAGAAATTCTATTTCAAACAAATGGAGCAATTTCACTGTGTCTGCATCATAGAAAGATACCGTTCCTTTCTCAATTTCCACACAGACTCCAACTTTCTGAATCTTCTTTTCCACTGCTAACATAGTTTCCTCAGAGCCATTACATACAAGATATCTTCCATTTCCATGATAGATGTAGCAGAGTGTCTTGTTCAAGAAGATACAGTCAGCAGTTACACTCTTCTCTCCTGCTTGTGTACTGGACCCATAGGACAGACCAATGAGCCAGTACGGTTTCTCCCAGACTGCAGTCTCCCAGTAATGAGAGCCACTGAGGAATGATTCCTTGGCCAGGATACTGTACTCAGCACTGACGTGTTCTGTGTCTTTGCTTTCCTGCTGTATGCTCCAGCGAACCTCCAGCAGATCTGAGGAAACTTCCAGATTAGGGTGTGCTGTATCTGCATCAAAATGTATTGTCTTCAGGTCTGGAAGAAGGAAAGTATAGTACTCTTCACCATAAACACATTGTGAATATATTTTTTTCTCAAATAATTGTGCGTACTTGCCCATAGTCGCCTAGTGATTTGGAACACAGCTTTATAAAAACTTTCAGCCAGCTGTTGTACTGTTTCCATCCTGTCCACGTGTGTGTCCACTGATGGCAGTGGCGGTGATTTCAATTTTGTCCTGTTACCATGAAAAAAAAATTATAAAAGAAAAATGTGAAACTGATCAATCTGAAAAAAAGAAAGAAAGAAATCCTGGAAATCCTCTATTTACCTTCTTTTCAACTAAATTCTAACAGATCAGCTTTTCCTCACATGTGCAGTTGAATACAAAGGTGTGCTTCCCCCATAGGGTTTGAATGAAGGTAATAGGAAATGCACCTCTATTTTACAATTTATGTACAAAAAGTAGAATTCCAATATGTTAAAAATAAAAGTAAGATGTGTCCTGCAGTGAGATATCCATTCAAAATATAAGGGAAAAATATAAAGAAAAAGATTTTAAAATCAAACTTTTCCATGGACCACTTGGTTTCCAGACACTGAGGAAGAATGAAATATCACTGATCAACTAATGTCATTGCTTTATGTGTGTGATAAAAAAAAAAGAATGTGTGTGAAACCAAACACACTGTCTTGTTGGTGTAAATAAATTTCTTCAACATTTTAAGGATATGCAAAATTTACACTTGACTGTATGTAAGAAAATAAATTTTGCCAAAATGCATTACTCACCTAAATGTGTGCCTTCTGAGATGCTACAAAAAGAAAATCTCCATAATAAGAAAAGAAAAAAAACTTCAAATAATTCTAAATTCATATAAATTCATATTCCGTACACAGTTTATCATGGTACCTTGAGGAGTTTTAGCTGATCATTCTCTTGAAGAACAGATTTGCTTTCACTTAATGAAGAATTCATGTCTTTTATTTGCTGCCCCAAAGACTCTATCTTAGATTCCAACCACTTGTTGGTGTAAAGTTCTTCCATTTCTATAATATCCATCATCAGCTGTTGATCCTTTACAATCAAGGCTTTCATTTGATTGTATATTTCTGCTATTCTGACTCTGTAGGCTTTAGCAGCAGACTGGAAAACACACACCCAAAATCCTTATGTTTCAGTAAAAAACATTTTTGAAAGTTGATTATAGTGACTAAAAACCAATAAAACTAATAATATTGAATATTTTTATAATATTTCTGTATGTTAGGTGAACATTTACAGATGTCTCTGAAAGCATTCGCTGCAGGTCCTGTAAAGCACACTCAGCCAAGTGTCTGTTCTGCAGCAGCTCTGCATCTCTCTCCTCCAGTGCTTTCTAAAGAGACTCTCAGAGAACCAGAGAAGGTGACAGCACATGTTTAGAGTCTTTAATTGTGATCTGTAAATCTGATTTACTTTAGAAATATCAGGCAAAGAGGTTATACAAGTGGCAAATGTTCAGTGTGTCTTCCCTACAAAAAAAAAAAAAAAAGAAGCTCATTCTGTTTCTGGAACATTTCAATTTAATAAAACGAACTGATAAATAAAAAGAAAAAAAAAGAAATGGATATCTCTAAAATATCTCTAAAATTAAACCTAATAGAAACCAACAAAATCACATTATAATATAACACTAAAATACCTATAATAAATTACAGTACTATAATATAACTATAATAACACACTGTTTCCTACTTTGAAATTCAAGCAGGCTTCTTGCAGCTGGATGATCCGGTGACACTTATGTGTCCCGAACACCACACAGAGAGAGCAAACAGCAGCCTGGTCATCCTGGCAAAACAGCTTCTTCTCCTCTCCATGCTCCTGACACTTATAGGAAAGCAGATCTTCGGTCAGTTCTATAAGTGTGTGTCCTCTCAGCTGCTCTCTGTGCTGATGATGGAGAGTGTGAGCTGAGCACAGCGAAGCATCACAGTTCAGACAGCTTTTCACAGCCACTGAGGCTCTCTCAATGCACTGATCGCACATGATAACTGATGAAGACATTAATGCAGTCTTTTCCCTCACATGTCCACCAGTGCTGGTATGCTGTACCTTTTGCTCTAGATCCGTGTTGATTTCAAGCTTCAGGTCAGGTGGAAGGAAGATCTGGCATTCAGGACAGAATCGTGGCACTGCCTCTGAGTCGTCATCATCCAAGTTCCAAACGATATGGATGCAGCTCTGACAGAAGTTGTGCCCACAGGGTAGACGTATGGGTATTGTAAAGACATCCACACAGATGGGACATACTAGTGTTTGTTCTGTAGCCTCCATGTCTACTCTTGCTGAAGACCCTCCACTGAATGGACTGTGCTGGATTTCCATAAATGTTTTAGAGCTAAGGCTCAGGTTTCAGTGCTAATGTGTGATGCGTGGATCAATTTTCCACATTTATTGTTGTAAGATATTTAAAGGAAAACACATTAATAGCTGTGATACAACATATGGTGTATAAAACAAGCTAATTCTTTATTAATTTCTGGTGGGACATTTAAATGTTTTACAAATTTGCACCCTTAAGTTGATTGCTCGAACATAGAAATTGGTAGTATTTCAAATTGCATGGAAGGGGAGACTTCTTAACTATAGAAAGGCTCTTTCTGCTGGGAGATTAACATATCTTTTCACCCTAAATGAAGATAATATCTTAATTAAATTCTTAATTAATAGAGTAGCAAAGTTAATTAGGAACAAAATCACCACAGAAGCACAAATACCAACCACATGTAGTATGCTTTTGAGTTTTTACAATGGCAAATTCAAAAACATTAGACAGAAATTTCAGAGCATAAACCTAACGTAAATTTGATAACTAACTATTAAGAGAACAATATAATCACATCAATAGAGTGATTAGAATATTTTTCTCAGATCCAATAGACCAAATTAATGTAACTAATTTCCTCTTTAAAATCATCAACTTGTATACTATATCTTACTTAAACATTTTTTACTTACGCATTTCCATAAACAAATACTACCAGAATCAATTAAACCTCTATTGCAAATAAACAACTCCTCCCTTAACAGAAACTATGTATCTAAATCTGTTAAACAGTTATCAAACGACTGATTAAAAAACCCGACCTTGGCCCTTGTCAGCTGTCTATCTATAGGCCAATATCAAACCTTCCCTTTATCTCCAAGATCCTAGATGGTTATGGCACAGCAGTTATGCTCATACTTGCATAGGAATCACATTCATGAGATCATTCAGTCAGGATTCAGGCCTAAACACAGTACTGAGACAATGCAGGTTAAAGTGGTAAATGACCTCCGATAAGGGTTGTGTGTCCTTGCTCGCGTTGCTTGAGCTTAGTACGGCTTTTGATACCATAAGTCATAATATACTTCTAGATAGAGTAGAAAATGTTTTTGGAATTAAGGAAACATCGCTTTCCTTGGTCTTATTTAACTGATCATTATCAGTTTGTATATGTAAATGGTGACTTCTCTATGCATACAGAAGTAAAGTTTGGTGTTTCACAATGCTCTATTCTAGGCCCACTGCTTTTTTTTTTCTATGTATCCTACCTCTGGGTACAATTATTCATAAACATGGTATTACCTTCTACTGCTATGCTGCTATGCTCCTGTATGTTTCAGCAAAGCCAGATGACAGGCACCAGCTTATTAAAGTTGAGGAATGTGTAAAGGACATTAGACACTGGATGATGAGTAACTTCCTCCTGCTTAATTCTGACAAAGACAGGAGTACTTCTACTAGGACCACAGGCAGCTAGAAGTAAGCTTTCTGATTTTGTAGTAACTCTGGATGACCTTTTATTTGCACCATGTGCTGCTGTGAAAGATCATGTTGTGATTGTAGACTGCAGGCTCTAATTTGATGCATGTAGATAATATTACTTTTCATCTCAGAAATATTGCTAAGATAAGAAATGAAATGACAGTGCATGATGCAGAAAGAATAATTTTTGCTTTTGTTACCTAGATTGGATTATTGTAATGCTTTGCTGTCTGGATGTTCCAGTAGGTACATAAACAAGCTCCAGGTAATCCAGAATGCAGAAGCAAGTGTCGTTACTAGAACCAGAAGATTTGATCACATTACTCCTATTTTATATACACTGCATTGGCTCCCAGTAAAATTTTGCACTGATTAAAAATACTACTAATGACCTAGAACTGAATAGCCTTGACCACAGAACCTGAGGGAACGCCTGCTTTGATCAATAGGTGCAATGTTTTTGTTGGTACCTAGAATAATGAAGACTACATCAGGGGGCAGAACTTTTTATTACAATGCTCAAACATCAACTGGGATGTTTGGTTGCCAGAGTCTGTGCTTGCATTCTGTGCACAATGTACATCTTCTTAAACCTTTACAGGATAAGATCACACCTAAATAATCTGTCCCCTCTCCATTCTCTCTCTCTCTCTCTCTCTCTCTCTCTCTCTCTCTCTCTCTCTCTCTGTGGAGCTACACTTTACTCCTGCTGCCAGGTGAGATGGCTGCCTTTGGGACCTGCCCAATCGATCGCGATGCTCTACTTCTGCTTGGAGCCTCGGTTTAAATCCCACCACTGTCCTGGGTGTGTGGAGTTTGCATATTCTCCCCATGCCTTGGGGCTTCCTCCACGTGCTCTTACTTCCTCCCCCAGTCCAAAGACATGCACTGTAGGCTAATTGGCATTTTTAAATTGTCCATTGTGTGTGTGAGATTGTACCCTGTGTCCCCTGCCTTGGGCCCCAAGTCCCCAGGATAGACCCTGTGCAGGATAAATGGTACAGAGAATGAATAGATGGATGGATGGACATGTGCTGGAACTGATAAAATAGGAGAAAATTAAAGTTGAGAAATAGTAGTAATGAACTTACTTCAAATTAATTCTATTGAATATTCGAGACTTTGGGGGAAAACAAAATAAAAATCGTTTCTTTCCTTTGCTCACTCACTCTGTAACATGTATTCAGGTATATTTTGGACTCATTAGATGACCTATGTAATGGCCTGTTCTGAGATGACAAACAGTGATGTGTAGTATTGTGTATGTAACACTAGGGGGCGACGTGCAATTTTCGGCCTTTAAATCGGCTAACACAAAAAAACACCAGAAGAAATGCGCCTTGTTTGTACTATTGGCGCGAATCTCCGAAAGGAGTGAAGTGTGTGGAAGTTAAATGTGTGTTTGTGTGTGTGGATACAGTACTGTTTCTCTCGGATGGGATGAAAGATCACGGCTCATCTCATCGCGGTTTGGCGACTTTTTTCCTGAGTAAAGGAGTGAGATTAGCGAGATTTGGGCTTAAAAACTGTACAGGATGAAGAGGAGTTGATCTGATCAGAACCTGCCTCCTGCTAACTTTAGACAGCTTGCTTTCTATAAACTCTAATATTTAAACTTACTGAATAACCATCTTCTTAAATTAGAATGTCAACAATGTCGAAAATGAAGTCTAAGAAAAACATGGTGAGTGCTGATGATTTAACGGTTAAGCTTATTTTTAAACATCTGATTGAGGCTACACAAGCTGTGAATAACAAGCTGTAGAGAAAAACCAGGAAAATGTCTTCTTTAACTGTGAACTTTGTATGTTGCAGTCGAGCAGTGGACTGCAATCAGACATTTCTGCATTTTTCTCCAAGGTAAGTTATGAATCCATCACTAATACACCAGGATGTAAATTATTTCATGCCATATATGACGCACTTTATGGATTATGATTGGGTGGGAGTTTGAGATCTGGCCAATGATTAACTGACTTCCTGTACTGCATTCATATTTCTAGATGATAATGTGACCAAAGTTCAGGACTGATAAAATGACTAGTTCATTCATTCATCTTCAGTAATTGCTTTATCCTGGTCAGGGTGGCAGAGAATCCAGGTCTTATCCCAGAAACACTGAGCATGAGGTGGGAATACACCCTGGATGGGACATCTGCCCATTGCAGGGCAATACACATACACACACACACACACGTAGGAACGATTTAGAGTAGCCAATCCACCTACCATCATGTTTTTGTGGTATGGGATTGAATCGGGGACCCTGGAGCTGTGAGGCGGCATTGATGGCCATTGAACCACCATGCAGCTGACTGGACTCACATTTCTAGATAATAACAGCAGCAAAGGTCATGGTGACTGATTAGATGCCTTTTGTAATTATTTAGCTCTTATTTCATTTTGACTAGCACCTACAACTATGCTCAGCATAACTGCTTTTCCACTCTGTGTCAACCAAATTTGATAAAACTGCATCACACTGAATGTTGAAACACTTTTTAAAGCATTTTCTGTGATCTCTTTGGTTTATGCTTGGACAGTATGTACATTTGAACAGGAGCCTGAGCTATCAAATCCATTGGCCAAAGGATTATTATTATTACACTGAAATTGGCGAGTCAGTGGTGAAGCATAGGTTACATGTATGCATCTACAACTACAGGGCAGTGTAGAAGTTGTTGTACTTACTTTATAATTAGAGCATATAAACACATATATAACCTCTGACTAACCTTGAAGGTACTTTGGAAAGTCCTGGAATCACTGCTCTGTGTCTTCTTTATCACTTGCTAGTGTAAACATAAGGACATTTTTTCAGGTAATGAAACTGGCTTGAAGAGAGAATGACTTAATATTCTTACTTTGTACCCTCTAATATTTTAACAGATACAACCAAAATCCCCAAAAAGAGGTACAGTCTTGCGTACGAATGTAGATGTCTCCAATGTTATGAAGACCTGTGTTAGGCAAGATACAAGGTTTCCTCTCTCCCCCTTGACCATCCCTGAGACGCCTGAGAGTGAGACAAAGCGTCACTGCCCAACACAGCCCTTTTCTGAGGGTCCGTGCTCCCCTGTGTCCCGCTGTCCGGGTTCCCGTGGTCTCGCCTGCAAGACCAGACTTTTGTCCAGCGGGTCACTGCAGCCACAGAACAAGACCAGCCCAAAATCAGGGGACACTTTTGAAGCAGAGAATGGTATTGGTCATTTTGGTTCAGTGAAACGGCTGATGCACGGTTCAGAGACATTTCAGAAAGCCAAGCGCCCCAGAACAGGGCAGTTACAGAAAAGTTCTGAACAGGAATCAAGCTCAGAGGGAGATGACTTGAGCAAATTTCTTCAGATTATTCGTGAAACTGCTGATTTGAAAGATGAGAAATCAATGAAAGGCTTCTCAAAGAACAGTGAGAAAAAATCTGGCAAAGCTGTGAAGACTCTATCTGAGAAGAACAGTTCACTTTCAACTCTGTCTGGTAAGATACTAGGAAATATGGCTTCAGAGAAGAGGAATGGTGCCACTGGGTCAATCACAAAATTACCAAGAGTCAGTCATCATAAAATCAGCTCCAGTGATGATGAGAAGGAGAACTTTTCTCTCATTACGGAGCCAAGCACGGACTTGACTGAAACATCCAGTGATAATCAGTCGGATCTTGTGGTGTCCTACACTTCATGGGTTTGCAACAGTGATGGTGGTGAAAAGAAGGAGAATGGTCTCATTTGGGAAAATGAGAAGAACCTTGGTGACAATGAAAAGGCCACCCCAACCACTGAGGACAACGTTGGTATACTGGACGACAGCTGGTTTACTGACCAAATGGAGCAAAGTTTTGAAGAGCCAGGACATAAAAAGTCCAAACTTGAGTAGGTCTTTGCTTATTCTTGTTTGTATGAATAATTGTCTGTGATTTTGTTAGTTTAGCAATGCATTACATTAAAATTCCATCACCTAATCATATTTACTGCATTAGTTACCAGCCTTATACCATAGCGCTGTTCTTGATTCTGATTGGTCAGGAAAGATAAATCACAGGTTTATATTAATGTGCTCGTTCTAATGTGTTGTTATTTCAATAAAAGACATGGGCTTGTATGGCAGACACTCCATATAAACTGATTTAAAAAATTGTGTAGTTGTTGATATGGTGAAGTTTTCTGTCAGGAGGTGTTTATTTAGCGTTTATGGAAGGAGTCTTCAGTGTCAGCAGAGGTAAAGCAGTTCCTTAAAGTTTTCCGAAACAGGAACCTCTTCAGGACAGAAGGTCTTGCAGTTTCTCTGTAAAATGACAAGCTGCATTTATTGTTTTATTAACTTTGAGAGCATCTAGTGAGGGAACGACTGTTTATACCTGTTATAAATTAAGTGATGAAAGGAACTAACTTGTCTTATTGACTTTTCACAGTGTTAACTGTTAAACTATAAACAGATAAAAAGTACATTGTTTAATTCTTATAAAAACCTGATAGCGTCTGCATAGCACATGCAATGGTATGAGAGGAATAAAATATTTCCGGGTATGATTTTTTTCCTTCAGTGTTAATATGGCCCTTCATATTTTATTCCTTACATAAACTTCATAAACATAAGTAACGTTAACCAAATAAGTTTGTTAAACAAATGTTTTAATTGGATATTTATGTAAAAGCAAACCCACTATTCAGCTCTACTTTTTCGCAAGTAACAAAAGCAAATCTGTTAATTAAGGCATTAGTTAGATTTGCAAATTGGACATGTTTTTTATATTGAATATTGGTTAATGCAGATGTACTTAGCTGGTTCATAATTTTAAAAAAAGCTCAATTACTAAAGGTGGTAGCTACTTTAATAATAATAACACTATTACTATTATTATTATTGTTGTAATTATTATTAATATTAATAATAATAATAATAATAATAATAAAGAATTGTACTAAAGATGAAGTTCATGTTAATGAAAACTAATTCAGTAAATCATTTCACTTAACGGAATCTTAATGTAAAGCATTACTGTTCAGTTTGTTTGCTAAAATAGAAGCAGCTCTTACAGCTTTTGCAAATATGGTGTCTCTTTTGATTTATAGAAAGAAGAGAAGCATTCCTGAGCATGTTATTCTGGTCTCTGGACTCCATAACCGCTACTGGGTTCTAGATGTGCAAGAAACCACTGGAGCCCAAGGCTACAATGAGAAGCATTTAACCATCACTTGCTCAAAGTCATCACACCCTACAGAGTCCTGCATTCTAAAGGATGGCTGGTAAAGGACTTTACACTGTAGTTACAGAGGGCTGTGATCTCAGAGCCTGTACTTTGTTGTTTAATAAGTTTACTGTTTGTATGCATTGTTTCTTATTTAAGGGAGAGTACTCCAATTGCTGTAGGAGACATTGTTCATCTGGAAGGGGAGTGTGTTTCTGGCTTATGGGTGATCGATAGGAACTCTGGTTACCTGGTGCTTCTGCCTGATGTGCTCATTTCAGGGACCAGCATAGCTAACAGTGTCCGCTGTATGAGACGAGCTGTACTTGGAGAGATGTTTAAGGTAAGGCAAGTGTTTGGCATTGTGAAGAGCCTGAGGTATTTGATGCATGAAAAAGCTGCAGGTAGTTGAATTTGTACCACATGTCCTCTTGCTTGGGTGGGTTTATTGGTCTACTGTAGAGACCAACATGTTTTGTATATAGAAGGAAAACTGATTATTGACTGACTCATGCAAATGCAGAATTTTCCCAATGCCAGATTTCCTAAGTGCATGCAAATGCTTAGGTGAATGAACAATTTATAAATTAAAATATATATATATAAAATTTGCAGATTATTTCATACATGTAAACATAATCACTGTTTTACTTCCAGAGTTTGGATGGTGGAAGCAAACAGATGCTGAACGGGACCATAGTTCATGACATCTTTCAAAAAGCTGCCATGTCCTTAGACTTTTCTCCTGAAATGCTAGAGAAACTTGCCAGTGAAGCCCTGCTCAACCCAAACTACCTTGGACAAATGTAAGAAGCAATAAGCCATATAATATTATTAAAAGCACCTTATGAGATGTAATTACGAATATATGGGTGTGTGTGTGTGNGTGTGTGTGTGTGTGTGTATGCACATGCTCTTTGACCAGGTACAGTCTGAAACTGACTCAAGCAGACATGAAGCAGGAGGTGGAGGAATATCTTCCTGCAATTGCTGAATGGGCCAAAGACTATCTCCACACCTCTCTACAGGCCAGGCAGAAACAGCTGACCTTTAGACTGTGAGTATTTTTCTCTGTGATGTTTAAATTGACTATAAATTTAAAGCAAAATACCTAAATACTTTTTCCTTGGAGAATTTTTCCTAGATAGTAATGCTTTGACATATTCTCATTAGCTGTGTTTCTGTCCTCAGCCCCAGTGATGGAGCTCTGAGCCGGCAGGACTCGCACTGCAGCATCACTGTCACTGATTTTGTGGACATTGAGGAGAACATCTGGTCTCCAAGGTTTGGTCTGAAGGGAAAAATTGATGTGACAGCGGGGGTCAGGATCCACCGGCGAGGCAGGAAACATGTAGACAAGATTGTACCACTGGAGCTAAAGACGGGCAAGGAGTCTAACTCCATTGAGCATCGTAGTCAGGTAAAAGACTGAACATGTTCCTCTATCTGCACATGCGTTGAGTCAGACTGGTCAGTGCAATAGTAGAGGTGTTGTACGCACCCCATTTTTTTATATTAACTTTTGATTACGTAAGTACATTACTGTAGACTTTTTAAGCAATGAAATAAAAAGAAAAATCAGTTAGGAAGGCATCTGATTGATCACTTGGACAGTGATCCCCTCATATACTTCATGTAAAGCTCATACAACATCCAAGAGAAAGTAATCAACAGCCAGAATTACATTCATACATCAAAGCAAATGAATACAAATAAATGGCATTTAATTATTTCAACTTTTTATAACATTAGTTCTGAAATGTTTTCAATAATGTATGTCCATTAGGTTATCTTATATACTCTTATGAGCACTGAGAGACGGACAGACGCTGAGGCGGGTTTTCTCGTCTACTTGAAGACTGGCAATCTGCACCCTGTTGTGGGTAACCACATGGACAGAAGAGGTTTGTATTATCGTATTAACAGAATACACAAGCCAGTTACCAAATATGAATAATTAATTGTTTAGCTGTTTAAAGGTAGGATGAGTGATTAAGTGACAAGACTTCTTGTAATAATTTGGCAGAGTTGTCATTACACTTAGTCAGCTATGAGTAATCTAATCAGAGGAAAATGCTTGGTCACTGTGCCACCCCAGGCTCTGTAAATCGGAGAAAAACCAAGTGATAAACACTGAGATGAGAGCCAGTTACAAGAAACAGAATACTCTATGTGCCTGTCAATCATTTTGTATGTCAATTCTGATATTGTCACTTTTCTCTTGGTCTTCACAGAACTGATCAAACTGAGGAACTCTCTGGTTCATCATCTTAGCAACAGTCTCATCAAGCTGGAGGGCAAAAGCCAAATGGCATGTTTACCCGAAGTCATCTCTGACCAGCAGGCCTGCAAGTACTGCCCACAGAGAAGAAACTGTGCACTTTACAACAGGTACTGCACACCTCCATAATGCAGTTTGCATAAGGCATATTAACATATTTTTAATTCTAATTGAGTGCTAAATCAGTATTGCAAGTTATAAAACTTTATAAAGTTTTGCTGGACATTTCTCATATATAGTTACAGATTAAAAAAAAAAAAATCCCTGGTTGTCCTCTTACTGACTTTAAATTTTTTTTTACACATACCAGTAGGTGGACTGGCGACTCTAATTTGCCCTTAGGAGTGTGAATGTGTGTGCATGGTAACCTGTTATAGCCTGGTGTCCCAGTCTGGGTGTATTTCAGTGTTCCTGGGATAGGCACTGGATCCACCGTAGCACTGACCAGGATAAAGTGGTTACTAAAGAAGAATGAATGAACTCTGGATAAGATTCAAGATTCAGAATTCAAAGGTTTATTTGTCACATTCGCATTCATAGCAGGTACAAATGTGCAGTGAAATGATGCAGCAGTTCCGAAGACTGTGCATAGCAGAACAATAAATAGACAATACAGACTATATAAAGATGGGCATAGGGTGAGTGGGGGAGTGCAAGAAGTATGTACATATGTATCTGTATAAGTATGTACGTACGTATGTATGTACACTAAGTGACCTGTGCATGTGAAAATGTGCCATATGTGACACATAAGCTCTGGTGATGTGTGTGCATTAAGGTCTGCATCAAGGTTCTGACGGCTTCGGGGAAGAAGCCTCCTTAGCTTCACAGTCCTGGCCATGTGGTTGCAGAGGCGCTTTCCAGACCAGAAACCCAGCCATCGGGAAAAATACACTGTTGTGGTGTGTGGGATCCTTTTGTGATCTTTCCTGCACTGGTCCTGCATTGCCTGGTGTAGATGTCTTGCAGGCTAGGCGATGCTGACTTGGCAATCTGTTTAGGAGACCTCTCCACCCTCTGCAGGGCTTTGTGGTCCTCGGCACTGCTGTAGCCGTACCAGACAGTGATGTTCCCAGACAGGGATGCTCTCTATAGTGGAAGTATAAAAGGACTTCTGGATAGCTGAGGTGCAGACGCTGTCTCCCCTTTTGTATTGTTGTCAAAGGGTGAAGAGACCCATGATAGGTCCTTGCCCATATGTATACAGAGGTAGCTGAAGCTGCTCACTCTCTCCATTGGGTCCTGTTTATCATAAGCGCTGTGTATATCCTTCGTTGCTCCCTTCTGTTTCCTATTTCCTTTGTCTTGCTGATGTTTAGGAAGAGTTTGTTGGCCTGGCACCACTGGGACAGCTTCTTAAAGTCTTGTGTGGCTACACAGTGTGTATAGAGAGTACAGCGAAGGGCTCAAACTACAGCCTTGTGGAGTGCCAGTGTTGCGAGTGCGAGTGAGTGTATGCAGTGAAGCCACTGGCAGAGTGAGGAGCACAGGCCCAGCTCCCAGAGCTTACTGAGCAGCCTAAGGGGAACTATTGAAGGCTGAACTGTAATCGATGAACAGCAGTCTCATGTAGTTTCCCATTCCGGTATTGAACATGAGACATGGGATATGGTGTTGTCTGTGGATCTATTTGATCAAGAAGAAAATTGGAGAGAGTCTGTATGCTGGGTAGAGAGCAGCAGACAAGGTCTTTGATGAGTCTGCCAAAGCATTTCATTATCACAGAGGTCAGGGCCACTGGACAGTAATCGTTCAGTTCAGCTGGAGTGGATGAATTGGGCACAGGAATAATGGTAGATCGCTTAAAGCATGTGGGGACAATGGACTGTGTCAGAGACAGGTTGAAAATAGTGGTGATAAGAAAAGAGCCTCTGCCAAGTAAACATACTTATAATTTTTTGGCGATTCTTCTGGACTATGTGCTTCTTCTGTGTCCAGAGCTGTGGAGAAAGCTCCAGGTGCATGTCCTTCTGAAGATCCTCAGGCTTTCCTACAGCTTGAGAGTGAACATCTGAACCAGCTTCACCTGCAGTACTTCTGCCACTGGTTGCTGCTCTGCAGCTTGGAGGCACTCACCATGGAGAGCAAGGGAGGACGTCGCAATATCTGGCTTCAGTCCGCTCAAGAAAGGTGGGCATAGAGACAAAGGGAATACTGTCATCTTGAAGGATAAATCAAAAATAAATGTGTAAATGGAGAGGTGGGTAAAATAATATAGCAATATAGTACTACTTAGACTTTCTTCCAACGTAGAACTACGTAGACATTTGGAAATACACTCTGAAAGAGAAGATCTATGGAAAAGTGACAGCTGCTACATTATTAAACTAACCAATCAGTCAAATGTCTCTGTTGTTCCTCAGGGAGAAGAACGGTGGCTGTGTCGGGAACATGGTATTAGCAGGCAAGGTGACTGCTTTCTCTGACGGTGTGTATGTGCACCACTTTAAGCGCAGGCAAGGAGACCATGCGTTCATCACACTGATAGTCGGGGACAGGGTGGTGATCAGTGACCAGGACTCCAGGTTCATCAGTATAGCCACTGGGTACATCACTGAGATCACAAACACAGGAGTGACATGTAATTTGGATAAGTAAGTCACCTTCTGGTTTACTTTGTCCAGTTTTCTTATTTTAGATAAAATTAAATCTCATTATTATATCCTTAGGGGTGTTTATTTTAGGCTGTCTTTGTTTATATATTAAACCATTCATATCTGTTTGGTATCACCTTTGACTCACCACTTACTTTCCCCAATCCTCCACCTGTGGGCTCCAGCCCACCTACAACTATTGCCTCCATATACCCCTGTCTGTTTATCAGAATTTCATACCTTGATAGTGAAAAAAGTGCATTATAAATTAAATGTGCTGTTAACGCAGTGATCATTTTTCATGTTCTCACTGTTTTAGAGATCTCTCTAAGTATTCCTCGGATATGGTATTCCGGCTGGATCAGGATGAGGGTGCTGGAGGTTTGAACACTCATCTTGGCAACCTCTCAATGCTGATGGAGAACTCGCCAAACAGGTCAGCCTACTTACACACTAATTACTCTGTTTTTTTTTTTTTAAGGATAATAGTTGCATTCCTGGCTTGATATCTTTTATTGCGATCAGTAGTGGTTCTGACTCTGTTGATCCTTCTGGCAGTGAAAGGCTGAGGCAGCTCATTGTGGAGTTTAAGCCTCCTCAGTTCATCGATAGCCTCAGCAGTGTGTTGCCCCGAGAGGCCAAGGACACGGTAGCCAACATTCTGAAAGGTGTCTTAGTTTATATTCTTGTTTAATGACTTGGGCTTGGTCCTTAAACTGTTACTATTGCTATTTTTAAGCAACCTTTGTTTTTTTTAACCGTAGATTGTATAATTTATGAGAGATTAAGATGCTGACTAATTGGAATGATATTCCTGTACTATCAGACAATGAGACGTGTCATATTCTGCTTCTTAGGGCTCAACAAACCTCAAAAGCAGGCCATGAAAAAAGTACTGCTATCCAGAGACTACACACTTATTGTTGGAATGCCCGGCACTGGGAAAACAACCACAATTTGTACTCTGGTAAGAATAAGACACTGTTTACGTCTGTGAAGACCACTAGTGCCAGTGGCATATCTGTAAATCCTATAAAATCTGTGTTTATATTTTGTTTGTGAGAACAGTATCCTCATATGTCAGATGTCACATTCAGTGTCTTTTACATATCTGTTTGTTCTTCAGGTGCGAATATTGCACGCCTGTGGCTTCAGTGTGCTCCTGACCAGCTACACACATTCTGCAGTAGACAACATTTTGCTGAAGCTGAAGAAGTTTAAGGTTGGCTTCCTGCGCCTGGGCCGAGCTCAGAAAGTTCACCGTGACATCTTGCCATTCACTGAGGAGCAGAATCGTACCAGGGGAATCAACACCCTTGAGCAGCTGGAGGATCTCTATAACAAAGAGGTACAAATAATGCAGGCTAAAAGCAGGCTACCCAAGTAGTGTGAAAATTACAGAAAAAAAGCTGAAAAGCCTATTTGTCCTCATGCCTCTTTTAAGTAAAACATAACATATCATGTATTTTAATGAGCTGATTTACTTTTCTGGAAAAAAAAACAACAACTTTGTGCTAAATATGCATTGCCAAACTGTTTAGCCTATACCCATTTTAACATACATGCTGTTTTGAATTAGCACAGTTGCATATCTTATTTGTATAACTCAGTATGTTTTGAAGGCATTAAAAAGCGCATTACATCTCTCACCTCTGGGATATTGCTAAATGTGCAACCTTAAAGGATAGGTGGAGTGTGTTTGCCTAAAATGGGAGGGTGAGATGGTGGTTTCACTTAGATTTGTTTGGAATAGGATAGCATTCCTTTCTAGAAGGTCACTGAGTTGAGGTGCTATAGCTTATTTGTAAATGTGTTACCGAAAAGCAAAGCTCTCATCCTTCCCTCCTCAGCTTGTTGTAGCCACTACATGTATGGGTGTGAAGCACCCAATCTTCAGCCGACGGCGCTTTGATTTCTGCATTGTGGATGAGGCGTCTCAGATCAGCCAGCCTGTGTGCTTGGGACCACTCTTCTATGCTCAGCGGTTTGTTCTTGTAGGAGATCACCAACAGCTGCCACCCATTGTCCAAAATTCTGAGGCCAGGTATTGTTTATAATTTTCATATTAAGACAGTGTCTTGTTAAGTGGGTATACTGGAAATATAGCTGAATGATGTTTTAGAATAGAAACAGCTTTACTGGCCAAGTGTGCTTTCACACACCAGGAATCTGTTTCTGGATTACAGGTGCTTCCGGTACTTAAACTGTGTGCAACATATAGAAATAGAAATACAGTACATTAAAGCAGAAAAAAGGAGACAATAAAATTATTTAAAAAGTAAAAAGACTAATAGAATCAATACACAGTATTGCACATGTCCAACAGATATGGAATGAATGAATGAATAAATAAATAAATATAGATCCGTGAACCAATCGATTACAAAGTAGCAGTAATATACTGTACTATAGCAATTAAAACTTGATGATGAGGGTCAGTGTTATCTATCGATGAGGGAGATGTCCTGTGGAGGGGGAAACAGTGTACTTGTGCCTAGTTGTTTTGGTTCAGGGTGCTCTATAGCACCTACCAGAGGGAAGGAGTTCAAAGAGGTTATGGCTTGGGTGTGTGGGTTCTATGATTGTTTTTTCTGTCCTCTTCCTGACCTTGGAGGTGTCGAAGTCCTGTAGAGTGGGCAGGGGAGCACCAGTGATCCTCTCAGCAGTCCTCACTGTTTGTTGAAGTCTTCTTTTTTCTGATTTGGTGGCTGAACCAAACCAGACAGTTATAGAAGTGCAAATATGCAAGTTTTATTTCAGCAAATGTAACATCTAATAACAGCTATAATTTGTAAATTTTCCCCAGGGCTTTGGGCATGGATGAGAGCTTGTTCAAGCGTCTTGAGCACCACAGTCAGGCTGTAGTTCAGCTAAATGTGCAGTACAGGATGAACAGGTGGGGCACTGCATGTCTTTTGTCATTAGGCAAAAATCTTTTGATTATAGAAAAGCTCACATCGAAATGTTTTATCTCTAGTTCACATTTTAATTAGGTACATTATGATGCATTGGTATTCACATCTGTGTAAGTTTCCACATTAGCCAATATCTTGATGAAATACAACTTGAATTGCTTGTGAAATGAATCAACATCACTGATCATTTTCAGTCGAGATATTTAAAGGAATTATGTGAAAAATGTAATTGATCACACAGAACATGGTGTTTGCATTTGAGATAAGTGGATGATTGTGTTTTTTTTTTTTTTGCTAAAACATTCCTTTAAAAAGCTAAATACCAGTGAAAATTGATAATCTGAATTCTGATCAGTCAGAGAGAGTGTGCTGAGGTCTGTAAGGCTGTTGTAAATCCTTTGGCATTTCTTTTGTGTGCTGCAGCATGATTATGTCCCTGAGCAATGCCCTGATGTACGAGGGCAGGCTGGAGTGTGGCTCGGAGAGGACTGCCAACGCTCAGCTACAGCTGCCCTGCAGGGCCGCACTAGAGAATGAGCTGTATGTGTGTCAGCCTCAGTACACTGCCTGGGTCCACGCTGTACTTGAGCCTCAAAAATCTGTCTGCTTTCTGGACACCTCTCAGGTCTGCTTGACTTCCTCTGTGCTGCTCTGCTAGTCTTATGATGTATTGAACAGTCAGCCGAGATTATTTTAGCTCCTTTCACAGTACACTGACTTTGATTCCAACTTACTGATTGATTGATTGGACACCAGGAAAGTCATGCAAATAAATGTAGTGTAGTCAGTCTAATTATCAGTTGAAGCTCTTGTCAGTCAGGGTTCTCCTGCTCATAAAAGTCTTGCATTTTTTTGGCATTTGAGAAGCATTAAACATCTTTTCCCTAACTGAGTGCACTGTACCCCTCAGGCGATTTTAGTGTTTGAAGTCTCACGCTTTTTCTGTCTCTGCAGGTTCCAGCCCTAGAGACTGTGGAGAAAGGTGGAGTCAGTAATCACACAGAGGCCGTCTTGGTGCATGCTCTCGTTAGCCTGCTGCTTAAGGTTATCTAGTACTAAAATTTATTATAACTCTTAATATGCCAAAATATAAAAGACATTTAGCACTTGTCAGCCCTCCTCTTGTAGATCCTATAATCTGGCATACCTGATTGAACTATTTCATAGCTTCAGGAAACTTACTGATTAGCTGAATCAGATGTGCTTGGCTGTGTTCTAAATGGCATACTTATAATGCTGCATATCACTAGAGCAGTCCTGTATACTACATACTTTTCCTTCTAGAAGTATGCAGGCTGAGACTGCTTCATTTTTCTGCTGTTGTAAATGATGTGATGAAGCAACAGAAAAGGATTTCAAGGTAGTCATGAACACGTTTTTAGCCTTAAGTACAACACCACTCGTAGCTCATTAATGAGCATAAACAGGATTTTTCCTATTATTGAATTTTTATCGTATTGTACTTTTTTTCAAGTGACAAGCGGGGAAAAAAAAGCAAGGGGGACAATAGAGTCCTTGTGGGATATGCTAGATAGTTAGCCAGTGCAGCCATAGACACTTTTTTTTTTTTTTTTTTTTGAAAATGAATTTGACATGTTATAAACATGCCATTTTGAACATAAGGGAACTAAATCCGAGCTCTGACCTACTGTTGACGAGACCAAATTTCCGAACATGTGATATCAAGACGACCATGTTTAAAATACACCTAACCTGCAAAGCATAACCATGAACGCAAACGTTTGGTTTTGTGTTGGGTGCTTAAAAGCATGACAGAAGCAGAAGTGAAGTTTTATTGATGTTTCAGGCTGGCTGCAGGGCAAGTGACATTGGGGTCATCGCTCCATACCGGCAGCAGATCAAAGCTATCTCCACTCTGCTGGAAGAAGAATCCTTCAGAGCCGTGGAGGTGAACACCGTGGACAAGTATCAGGGCCGGGACAAGAGCGTCATCATCGTGTCTTTTGTCAGGAGCCACACAGAGGGCAACGTAAGTAGTGATTGCCATCTGGCATGTAGGGCAGTGCGTGAGCCTACAGTACAAACGGGTTTATTTTGCAAAGGAATATTACTGCATGACTTTTAGACAGACTTGGTGTAGACCAACAGTCATATAAAAAACAAAGGCTCACCCCAAAATGGTGAATTGGAGCCATCTTGTAGGGTCACCACCTGCAAGATGAAATGCCAGTCAGGTGGCAGGCAAGTATGCACAGTTCTAGACAGACTCCTGGAAACTGGATTTTGGGAAAATGGAAAGTCACTTCACTGGTAGGGCAACAGTCTGAGTTAGAA
>CM074947.1:9435972-9457018 GCA_037577455.1 Pangasius macronema
CAGGGAGCTGGCATTTTTCTTAATTCTTTTTCTTACTTACTATTATTGGTTTGCTCCAACAGGTTGTGGATATCTGCTGACACAGTGAGTTCTTTTCTGAGTTAAAGTTAATCTGTACTAATATGGACCACTCAAATGAGAAGAATAAATCAGCCACCAAGAAAAAAGTAGCTGTAGTAGGAGGCGGCTTGGTAAGATATCTTTATGGCATGCTTTATTATACAGTGAAATACTTTTTTATTTAACCTAAAAGATATATTGTATTCCTGATTGACCCAGTTACTACAGGATTTCAGTTTTCAAATGTGTTAAGAATATAGTTTATTTTTAGACATACATAAGCATATGTAAAATAAATGAGGTGTTTTAACCTACTCTGAATGGAACACAATGGGCTGAGGGCTCAACAAATTACAAAACGTTTGTGAAATGTTGCAACTGATTGATATCACAGCCCTTTTATGTGGGTAGAAATGTGAACTAGGGAAAAAAAAAGAAGTTACTCTTAGGAAAGAAAAAAAAAAAATTTATTCTTGTTGCTGTTTATGTGGTCTAGGTGCAGAAGATTAAAACATGTCCTTTACAATAATAATTAAAAAAAAAAGTATACAATTAATAACTAAAGTCAAAATTTACTAAAATTGAATGTGATTTTCATAACACACACAGTGGGAAATCATGGACTATGGAAAAAAAAAACCTTTTCTGAAAATGCTTAGATATTATTATTATATTAGTACAGAAACATTGAATTAATTATATTTGTACAATAACATTTAATGATGCTGTCTTTTTTAGACCTATGACCAACATACCTTCCTTCTGATTTAGGTTGGTGGCTTAAATGCATGCTTCTTAGCAAAAAGAGGATTTGAGGTTGCAGTCTTTGAATCTCGAGAAGGTATGTACATAGATTTAATTATTACAGGCAGATAATGTTTAAGCACATTTATTAAGTATGCATTTGTAAACGACTGGGATTTACCTCTAAAAACAATATTATAGAAAGGAAATATGGAACAGAAATGTCTTCATTCTTCTTCTCCTTCTTCTTCTTCTTCTTCTTCTTCTTCTTATTATTATTATTATTATTACTGGTGTGTTGAATATGCTAGTATTTGACTGACTTTATTTCTTCAACAGACATTCGCTGTGCCAAAACAGTAAAGGGCAGGAGCATAAATTTAGCCCTCTCCCTTAGGGGACGCCAAGCTTTAAAACATGTTGGAATGGAAGACAAGGTATCAGCATCATGACTGTGTGATATAATAGTAGTGACCTTGTTAATATAATATATATATATATATATATATATTTTTTTTTAAACAGCATACAGGTAGATAGATTCTAGTTAAAGTTGACTGGACAATAATTTGAGCATCTGGTTCCCCCCCAATGGAAGAAATTCTTTTGGACATCTACCTTCCTTCATTGTTTCTTTTAGCATTTGTTGTGTTTTTTTATGTACCATTTTCTGAATTCAAGGTGAACTAAATTTTGTTTATATGAGGTAAGATAAAACAGTTTAAATCCATATTTGTTAGATTAAAATTTGAAACTTACCCAAATATACGTTGTGTTCAGTGTTTTGCTGTATGTTCAATACAGATTGTCTCCAAGGGAATCCCAATGCATGCTCGTATGATCCACAGTGTGAATGGAAAACGTTCTCCCATACCATATGGAAAGAAAGGTCAGGTAGGCCAGTATCAATATTATTTTGTCACAGCACAGATTTATGCATTTCTGATTTTATTTTGATTAGGGCATGGTTGACCTCTTTCTTGAGGGGAAAAAAACAACTCAACTTTGGGTGACTTTTAATAAAGCAAGGAACTGCTACTCACACCTGCAGTGTTCTCTTGTTGAATGGAATACCTGACTCCAATTAGCTGAAAAAAAAGAGCCATTAACCTAGAGGTTCACATAAGTTTTTTCAGGCTGGACTGTGAATGTTTAAACCAAGGGTGCACATCTTGCGTTTTGCAGGGCCGGAGTCCAGCTAACTTTAGTGATTTCACTGCTCTAACGAACATATAAACCCTGGTAATTAACTGCTGAGTTGAATCACGTTTTTGAGCAGACAAATCACTGAACAAGGAGTACATTATAGTTAGAAAGTGTTTTTAAATACACAAGATAAAGTTCATTCTATGTAAAAGCACAAGAATGAGAGAAACTCCAGTTCTTTAGAAGTTATTAGGGACCACTTTAACTAAGGGATATCATAAACATGAGGTTTGTTTAGCTGGATACCTCTGGTCATTTCATGTCAGTAAATAATTGTGAAAAATGTATAGATATTACAGTCAGTAATAGGTTTGCTTTATTTCTCTGAAATTTAATAACAATTTTAAATGAAAGTGACAACCAACAGGTGGAACATGAAAATGAATTTTCCCATTTTAGTATTTACCACATTGATTAGGAAATCATTTCTGTCATTAAAATGTTTTACTATCCCCATTCTAATTGCTGAAGCATCATCTTTTTTATGTAGCAATTCACCATCTCCATTTAATGATGATTTTCCTTAAATGTCATAATGTTTTTCAGTACATCCTTTCTGTAGGCAGAGCCAACCTCAATAAAGAGCTGCTAACAGGTACTTGACACGTATGCGTCAAATCTGTTTTACTGGTGTAATTACTGAGTTACCTATTTAGAAAAGAAAATCTAAAATGAAGGTTAATGTAATTTTTAAGGATACCAATACTTACAGTAGGTAATCTGTTTTGGTGTTGGACATTTTGTGGTACTATAAAAATTTGCAAAACAAAAAAATAATACACAATGACGCAAGGGTGTGTTACTGAGACTTTTGCTGAATTGTTCTATTATGTGAAACGTGTTTTAACATATATCCTCTCACTCCAGCGGCTGAAGCATATCCAAACACACAACTGAACTTTAACCATAAACTGCTTGACTGGGATCCAGAAACAGGGACCATGACCTTTCTTGGGTAAACAGTTTATTTGCATGTTTTCTCATTTTACATAAAACTAGGGTTAGGGTTAGGCTAACCCTAACCCTAACCCTAACCCTGTTTTGTTTAAAAAGGTGCTCACAGTTTCCCTGGGACGTTGCACTCATGCACTTGATGTCAAAACTGTTTTTTTTTTTTATTTTATTTTTTTTTTTTTGTCTGCAAGTTACCGCATATTGTACTCTTCACATTTACTCTGTGTAATTATTGTAATTTCAGAGAAGCTGATGATACTGATATGTTGTCTGCTCACTGTAGGCCTGAAGGTAATGAAAAGGAGATCCAGGCAGATCTCATAGTGGGCTGTGACGGTGCCTTCTCTGCAACAAGGAAGCAGTTTTTACGCCGCAAGCGTTTTGATTACAGCCAAACCTACATCCCCCATGGATACCTTGAGCTCACTATGCCTCCAAAAAATGGTGACGTAAGTGATGGCAACCCTCTCAGACCTGTAACATTTATAGTCATGGGAAAAAGAAAGTACACCCTACTTCATTTATATGCTTTTATTTTTCAGGACCTAAATAACAATTGTGTGGTCCTCAATCACTTCTATAAACAAACAACCTCAGTATATGTGGTCATTTGTTCCTAAAAAGTAAACCAACATTCAAAAACCACGGTGGGAAAAAATAAGTATATCCTATAATTCAGTAACATGTAGAACCACCTTTAGGACCAAGCTGCTGGACAGACAGCCTCACATTTGTCTAAAAAATATTCTGCTATAAAATGAAGTTTGCCAGATCCTGTGGCTGCAAAATCCCAAATCATCACTTCTCCACCAGTATGCTTGACAGTTGGCATGAGGTGTTTCTGGTGATATGCTATGTTTGTTTTTTCCAAACATGACACTGTGCATGATGACCAAACATCTCCAGCTTGGTCTCATCAGTCCAAAGGATATTGTTCCAGAACTTTTGTAGTTTGTTCAGAGGCAATTTTGCAAACCTAAGTCATGCTGCCATTTTCTTCTTGAAGGGAAGGGGCTTTTTCCTAGCTACCATTCCATAGTTGTTCAATCATTTTCTGATTGTGCTGTCATGAAAATGAACATTTAATGTGCTCACAGAGGCTTGTAGGTTACATGATGTAGCTCTTGAATTTTCTCTGAGCATTAAATGGTTTGACCATGGACTGAATTTGCAGGGATGCCCATTCCTGGGAAGATTGGCAGTTGTCTTGTAGACTCTCCATTTGGAAACAAGCCTTCTCAATGTAGAATGGTGAATTTCAAATTGTTTGGAGATGGCCTTATAACCATTCCCAGATTGAAGAGCAGCAACAATTGCTTATAGAGGTATTTCTTGATGATCAACTAACCTTGTGTATTCCATTAGTAACACCTGGCTGCTTAGTCGTCTTTTAATGACTATGAAAGTAGGAAGGGTGTGCTCACCCCCCCCCCCCCCCCACCCCACCCCACTGGTTTCTGAACGTTGGCTTACTTTTTGGAAAAAAAATAAAATTACATGTTGAAATCTACTGTGTTTTTCGTTGTTGTTGTTGTCACATGAGGTTATTATTTATTTTTTTTTATAGAAGTTGCTAAGGACCACGCAATTGATATTTTGTCCCTGATAAATTAGAATTGGAGGAGGGTGTATTTTCTTTTCCCCTTGACTGTACATTTATTTATTTGACAGATGATTTTATCTGAAGTAACTTGCAAGTGAGGCACAGACCACTGTGAAAGGATCTGACAGTGAAAGGCACATTTATACCTTGCATTAAGGTGCCATTTCTTTCTGGATGCATCCAAATGCTATCTGACAGCAATGTGATCATCATGTACTGTTAATACATGGTGTGAATAAGGCCAGAGTTTCCATTAAGAAATCGCAAAGCATCCGGTTAAACTACAGATCATACAATCTTAGTACATAGTACAGAAGCTATGAACCTCAAGTTGTGATTTATTTACTATCTCATTATATCGACTTAATATTAATATATCAAGCTATAGTATTATCTCTTTATTTTGTCTTAAATAGACCATTTTTGCCTTTTACGTTGTCAAATTTACACTTTAGTCTCAATTAATGGTCTGGTGGTACAGATAAGGATACTTTATTAATACAATAGACATACAATACAATAAGGTTATTGTGTCATTATATAATTATGTCAAATTTAACTGTTCAAAAGTTTTAGGTTTCAGTAAGTTTTAGGAGTCAAAATCTTGACTATGCCTGAACACATTTAAGTAAAATACCAATCATTAGCTATATGTGTGACAATTCAAGTAAAGCGATTTCTAGCATACTTAATTTTTGGGAAACATTATACAGACTAATAATAATTTTACTATTAAATTACCATATGCTAATATTCAATAAAGTGCTCTTGTTGATAGACCATTGGATGTCAAATATTAAGTCAAAGTAATGAGATCCCATTTTGAGATAACAAGAGATTAACTAGAAATTGAATTATTAAGTCAAAATAATGATATAGCACTTTAATATTGGTATCAAACAGTGTAGAATAATTATTTCCTTCAGTAAATGTACACAACATTGTGTTATGTATTTGTATGTATATAATTATGTAGGTAATTTCTACCTTTATATACAGTTTATCGTGCTTATCTCTGCCTCTATGTTCAGTTTGCAATGGAGCCCAATTTTCTTCATATCTGGCCCAGGAGCACATTTATGATGATTGCTCTCCCGAACTTGGTAAGTGTAAATCATATAAATCACATTTGGGAAGTTCTACACTCTTTTTCAAGCGTTCCATAAAGTGATTTCAAGTTTCATTTTAGCTTGCTCAGGGGTTTTTGAAAGAAGATGGATGTTAAGTAGCATAACCAGAGATTTGACAGAAACTTTATAGTTATAGAGTCCTTTACCTCATTCCTGATGATCGAATGTGTTCAGTCCAGGCATAGGCCAAGTGTAGAGGGTTAGAAGGTCTACTCCCTAAATAAAACTCCAAATTATATCAGTGCTACATAATGAAGAAATGTATCAAACATGTGAGCCAGAAATTGTTATTCTAGCTCTTCTTTTAAAAACTAGAAGATAATAATGATTATAACTAACAAGTAACAACAATATTTTCTTGATTTTACAAGTGAACAATAGCATCTTAAAATGACAGGTATTTATGCTGATTCTGTCCTTAGTTCTCAAAATCTGCAAGAATGTATTCAGGAAAAGCTGGGGTCCTGGGATACTTGGAACATTATGGTCTCACTTTATCATTTTTGGATATTATGATCTTCCCAAAAACCCAATTTTGTTGCAAAATATCCACTACTCAATTAAAATACATTAAAGTGCATGTTGTTTCTACATTGTTACTTGTTTTTGCAAGACCCTTTTTCTTTCAGTTGTTAAAAAACAACATGCATTAAAGAGTTGCTTTTGAATCTGAGAAAAGGTTCACTATTGGGATCACAATGATATGTAAGGAATAATACATGAAAGAACAGAAATCCTTCATCTTAATGCCAATCAAAGATCTTAGAGTTTTAATCCTGTGTTTTAAAGGACAAGACCTTCACCTGCACACTCTTCATGCCATTTGAGGAATTTGAGAAGATTACCACAGGCGATGAGCTGATGAACTTCTTTCAGAAATACTTCCCAGACTCCATCCCGCTCTTAGGAGTGTAAGAAATGTTCAGTCTCTCTCTCTGTGCTATTTTGCTGTCTGACTTGTGATCCTGTATTGTGCATCACCCAGGCAGTAATTCCAAGTGGGGCTGTCTGCAAAGTGTGAAATTGCAGGTCAGCAGATGCACTGTCTGCAGTTATGAGGTTTTAATTTGAGAAGAACAGGTGACTTTGAAGATATGGAAGCTGTTGAGCTGTGCAACACTCTTGAATCCATTCAGGAATGAAACTTTAAGCTCTGGAAAAAGATGAACATGTGCTGTGCTGTGTTTGATGTCTTGCAGGGTTTTTCAATTGCCTCTGCAATGCTAAGTTTAGGTTATACCTGCTATACCCATGCACCTTTAAACCCATTATACTAAAGTGCTCTTTTGAAACAGGAAATCATTTCAGACAAGATGCTGTATTTCACCACGATGAAATCACTGTTTCTATTTTGTAGCAAAACATGGACCTAGAGATTTGTTAAAAATAAGTTTTCTTGCTGTTATTACAAATTGGATTTTAGAGCAATTACAGATAAAGAGAATTTATTTCATGGTTTTGGCTGATAGCTGATAATGGCTGATAAAATAGGATTATTTTAGATGGTTAATTCAATATTGACCCATAGCTCAAAGGAGCTCAAACATTGGGCTTCACTTACCAATATTTTTGTAGAGTTTGTAAACGTTTTCACTGACCAAACTGAACTAAAAACTTTTCAGTAACTGATTTTCTTGGTACTTAAATGCTTATACTGATAAATGTCAGTCATCTGTAAGTGAGGTGCATCATGGCACAGGTGATTTGCATTAATGATTCTAAGAAAATTCCATAAAACAGTGAATGTAAGCATAGCGTGTGCTAAATCGTCCAGTAATGCAGCTCAGCCATTGCAGTGCTTTGGCTACCACAGACACACACCAACTCTTTCTCATTTTATAATGTGCCATTTTTTACATTTCAAACTAACAAATAACACCTGCACAAATCTCATGAGTTGTATGAACTGTTGCCCTACATAGAACAAGAATAATGATGTCCTGTAATGAATTTGGCTAGAACTAGGAAGTTAGTTTCACAGTCCTTACCGCTCTGTATTGTGTGTTTCAGTGATGCTCTAAAGAGGGACTTTTTCCAACTGCCTGCCCAGGCCATGGTGTCAGTCAAGTGCTCTCCGTATCATTTGAATGACAAATGTGTCTTAATGGGGGATGCTGCTCATGCTGTGGTGCCGTTTTATGGCCAGGGCATGAATGCAGTAAGTACAAATGAGAATAGTGGGGATTTATGAGGCAATAGTGAAGGATATTTGCTGTTACATCATTTACTGAATTTTTTTAATAGTATATCAGCTGTTCAACTTTGAACTATAGTCTGAAAAAGGATTTTATTGTACATGTGGTCTTTTTATTGCTGTTCCTTTTCACTTATTTCTTTCTTAATCTTATTTGTAATCAAAACATTTTATTACGGTGCCAAGAGAGGAATATAAACAGTAAAAATTGTACATTGAAGTCTACTTTTCTGTACACAGGCCATATAGAATACAGGTTTTTATGTTAAAATGCTCTGGATGATTTACAGTTTATAAATTTGCTATAGTTGTACCAGATTCATCAGCAAAAAGGAAATAGGGTAATCTGTAACTGCTGGAGTTATTTTTATCTACCTTTGTGTCTTAGGGCTTTGAGGACTGCCTTGTTTTTGATGAGATTCTGGATCAGTTTAATGAAGAATTCTGTAAGTCTCATTCACTGTGTGCTTTATCACATGCTGATTTTTTTAAATAACATTAAATAACATTTCACTCTCCACTATTAGCATTCTTAGTTAAAGTTTCAATGTAATTTAAACTATATAAGCTTGTTTTTATTTAAAATCCTCATTTAGTGTGAAGCCTTTGCTTATTTTCAAACTAATCACATTATCAGCCTTATCTAAGCTGCATTTTAATTGTAGGTGTCATTTGCATATCATGTGTGGTTGCTAAGAAGAGTTCTCAGTAATTCTGATTGACAGAAAAACAGTACACAGTTGTTTATGTACGCATGTTTTTTTTGGCAGCTGCGGTTCTCCCAGAGTTCACACGAATCCGTGTACCTGATGATCATGCCATAGCTGATTTGGCTATGTACAATTATATAGAGGTGATTTATTTTCTTACCAACATAGTGTGTAATTGCAGCATATATTTGGAGTATAAGCACAGGTCATGAATGTACAGTAAATACTGCTACAGCTTAGTCCTAGTGTCTATTGATGTTTCCTGGGTTTGAGACATTCATTTGCAGGGTAAATTTTCTCTTCAAATCCAGTAAATGTCTGTTTTAATCAGTGGACATCACGCAGTATGAGCTTGCTTTAATGGAGTTTCTAAAAAGTGTGAATGGAAACATTGAGGGAAATAATTTATGATTGAGCTTCTGAAGCAATTCTGTATGAACATCCTGTATGAACATCCAAAATAGTTTAGTATTTTAGACCTGCTTAAACATTGTGAATAGCACAGCACAGAATAGCAATAGCAGCCAGTCCTGCTTAGAGAGTTAGTTTGGCTAATAATTAAAAGTAGCAGTTCAGGAAACCTTGCAATATTACAACATAAAGCATCAACGTGGTGTCATGATTGCAAATTTGTAAGAATATACAAAACAAACTGCTGTAAAATAGTAAATACAATTAATGTAAAATAAATGTGAACTCGTATATTTACTGTGGATATAAAAAGTCTACATTCACATGTTAAAATTGCAGGGTTTTGTAAAAAAAAAAAAAAAAAAAGGGAAACCACGATAAGTCATGTCAGATTGTTTTCTACCTTGAATGTGATATAGCAACCAACTAAAAAAAGAAAAATGAACAACTTACAATAGACTTGTTGCATAAGTGTGCACACCCCTTTGCAACAGGACATGTGACTGTGCTCAGATTTATCTAATCACATTCAAAAGTAATTCTCTCAAAAGTAATTATCATACAGATGTCACCAATCAGGTGATTCTGATTAAACACAACTAAAGATCGGCTGTTTCTATAGGCTTTTCTTGACATCTTCAAGGTTTCAAAAGACTGCTGAAGCCACGGCTCACAAAGAGCATCTCATTGTTGTAAGGTATAAATCAGGAGAGGCTAAAATATCTTTGTTTTTTCACTTGAATTTAGTTGGTTGCTATATCACATGCAAGGTTGAAAAGCATGTGACATGATTTACCTTGGTTTCCTTTTTTTTGCATCACAAAAGCCTACAGGTTTAATGTGTCGTGTAGTCGTGAATGTCTACTGTACATTCTTTCCCATTATAATTACTACAATGTCTGGGTGAGATTAGGTTAGACAATTCTATATATCAACTTGCTTCAATTAATTATTGATTACAATAGTCAACAGTTATTACTGTATATGTGATAATTATTACTGTATATCTGTGTTTTTTTCTCTTTTAGTAATGCTTTGAAGAAGAAAAAAAAAACTCTTACGTCATGCTATTGTGTATTGTATTAACAGTTTGTATTCTTGTGGCTTAGATGCGATCGCATGTGAACTCCAAGTACTTCCTGTTCCGTAAATATCTGGACAATGCACTCCATTTTATCATGCCGAGAACAATAATCCCATTGTACACGATGGTAAGCCATTTTGTGCTGAATTTTCTCCTTCTTAAAAAAATTTGTCTTGAACAACAATCACCTTGGAGCTGATTTGCTTTCAGGTCACTTTTACCCGAACGCGCTATCACGAAGCAGTGATCCGCTGGCAATGGCAGAACAAGGTGAACTCCAAATCATTCAGAAGTGTGTGTGTGTGTGCGTGTGTGTGTGCGTGTGTGTGTGCGTGTGTGTGTGTATGTGTGTGTGTGTGTGTGTGTGTGTGTGTGTGTGTGTGTGTGTTGTCAACATACTGTCTTTGTTGCTGCTGCAATGCTGCAAAGCCTCATTATCATGCACGTTTGTGGCATTCTCGAATATCCTTTCTGAGTGACACGTAGACTCAGGGTGAGTGGAAGCTGACAGTGGTGTCCAAGCAACTAGAAGGACTGAGAGCAGGAGACAACCTTTTTCACTTGTAGAACAAAAGGCCGGTGTCTGGAAAATGGCATTTTCCTTAAATGCATAGACTCCTCAGTGCTCATCGCTAAATCCAAATATGATTTTAAAAAAGTCCATTATCCAAAAACTATCCTAACAAAAAAATAAACAAATAAATAAATAATTATTTTATTATTAGCTTAAAATGATCTGGCAATTGAACAAAGCCTTTATCATATTATGTTGATTTTATTGTAATATCATAGTGAGAGATATTAGATAAATCTCTGGCTATATTTTCACTTGTTTTTTTTTTTGAGATAAGAACAATGTGATACTTCATGGCATTAAGATCGTCCTTGTTCTTTGCAGGTGATTACTCGGGGCCTATTGGTTTTGGGGACATTTTCTGTAGTGGGACCAACTTATCTGCTAATCAGATACATTCCCAAAAAGCCCAGCATTACCGTGGAGCAGCTATGGAGCAGACTTCTTGTCTGGTTCCAAAAGTAAGATTCCCCAAATGAATGTGGAAGATATTTCAGGATGCCCCAGTCATTCTTCATACTTTTTTGATACCCATCCCAGTTTCAAATCCTGTGATATCCTTAACCTCATTGAAACTGAAGTACAGCAAATCACTGGTGCTATTAGATTCACTTGTGCTATAAAATCCTGATGGTGTTTAATAAAGCTTTGAATGAACAAATGCAAGAGGGCTTGAATAGCAGTAATTCTTATTTGAACAGTTAATTATAAATCAGAGAACATAATTAGAGAAATTACATCATGATGTTCAAACAAGACAGGTCTCCTGGACTTAAAGAAGATATAGTTGCCCTTTTTTTCATTTTATTTTTAATGCTGTGAATAAACATGGGTATAGAGTTAGCTATGGTGGTTAAAGTTCTTTCTTAGTGACTAGAAAGCTGGTGAGTTCAAATTACATAGGCGCTTAAGAGACGTTGTTAAGCCCTTGAGCAACGCTTGAGCAAGACCCTTAATACTCAGTTGCTTAGCTATATACGTAGATTGACTTAGGAATCACTTTTACATAAAAGGTGTTTGCAAATATTTTTGCAAATTTTAATGTTTATAACATTATCCATTTCTATTTAAACAATAAATTCTGGCATTTCCCTCAATTTAAAATAGAAGTTCTGGTCTTTTTACTGTCTGGAATTCATTTACCTTTACATTTATAGCATTTGGCAGATGCCCTTATCCAGAGCGACTTACAGAAGTGATATTGTCATATGTCAGATTTACAATACATTTCCTAATGTCCATATGTTTTATATGTATGATTTTTGCATATATAATCTGCATTGATCTCCTCTTATGTGGTAGAAATGTATGACTATCCAACACCTTACATCTGTGCCTGATCATTCTCCATACCTCCATCCATATCTGCCATACTCATGCATTCATACTACCAACAATTTAGCAAGCAGACCTCCCCAGTTTGCTTGTTTTTGACCACATACCTTTTATGTTTGTGTGGAGTTGATCCCTCATGCTGTTTATGAAGAATGAATGCTTGGCTAACTGCTCATCATTTGTTGTTGACCTATTATCGGTCATTAAACTAATTTTCTCATAACATTCTGCATAATCTTGTTGCTCTAATGCACTATGGATGTGTGCCTCTGTGCCAGCAGAGTGTATGCGCTCTGCTATTTGCTATGCTGCCTTATAACCCCAGTCAGTCCTGTTCAGTGTGAAGCTGCTCAGGTGAACATAAAGAAAGAGGCATGGTCTATTTGGTATAAAATTTATTTACATTTGAACTTCTTCTTCTTCTGTAGATATTTCATTTTAGGAAAATGGAAGGTCATTTCCTCGTGTCTGCACATGACTCGAGATCATTGAACTGAGAATCCCACAAATGGAAGTGGAAAGAAGCTTATATATGTGAATATAAACTCTCTTTATTGGTCTGTGCAGGCTAGTAGAAATGTTTTCCTTTTCCACACTAAATATATTCTGCTGATCTGTTGTGCTGGTGAGGAAACCATCGACCTCATTAAATCATTTTGCTTTTTCACATAACTCAGACAAGAGATGTTGAAAAGATAATCCCTGTTGCATAACAGTTCACAGTCACGTCAAATCAAGTACCCGATAATTCAATTTAGCTAAGGAACCATGATCGCTAAATATAGGCAGAGCCGTGAATCACGTACTGATTGAAAACAAGTGTGTGCGGTGGCAGACGTCTTTAGTATATCATGCAAAATGAGAGTGCATGATGCAATGGCAAAAATCAGAGCTTCTGGAACACAATGGTGCTGAATAAATATTTCACATATACAGTCCTCATGTCAAGGCCAATTCTTTTCTTTTTGTGATATATTAAAGACATTTGGGTTTGAGATCAAAAGATGAATATGAGATGATAGATCAGAATTTCAGCTTTAATTTCCTGATATTTACATCTAGATGTGTTAAACAACTTGAACATGATACCTTTGGTGGCAGATCATCCAATGTTTAGGTGAGCAAAAGTATTGGTGCAGATAGTCTTAAAGTAAAGTAAATAACACTTAAATTCTGATTTATCATCTCATAGTCATCTTTTGATCTCACACCCAAATGGCTTCAATGTATAGCAAAAACAAAAGAATTGGCCTTGCCGTTCCAATACTTTCAGAGTACTTGTTGTGGGGTCAAAGGGGTCGGACTTGAATCACATTGATCTCTGATGACTCACTACATTTGGAGCTGACATCCATTGGGTCCGTGTCATTGTTGGCAATGATGAAAACAATGGAAGAGGAGTTGAAGGTCACCCTTTTCTTAGGCCTGTCATCACGGCTCTGTGACATCACGATGGGACGTACTGGTTGGCTGGAGCAGGTCAGGGGGTGGTCCTTAATGCCGCACTGCAGGTGGGCCAGGCGGGAGCACAGCAATTGCAACATGCAACGCCGAAACTAGCAAAGAATACACACACATGCAGAGGGATAAAGACACATGACACACAAAACTGTGTCTTCTATTATAAATTTTCCTTTTACTGATTCATGACATACTATTGTCTATACTGTATGTACTGTATGTGTCATTGTATTTCCCCTGGTCATGATTTCTTACTCAGAAGTATAGGTCTAAAGTATAGTATCTTCACCTTCCTGCTCATGAAGCCATATATAATTGGGTTATAAGCTGTGCTGGACTTGGCGAAGAATGAGGGGATGATGGCAACAGTGGGCGAGACGGCACTCTGCTTGCCAAAAGCTACCAGCATGGAGACCACGGCATAGGGTGTCCAGCACAGCAGATAACAGAAAATCATCAACAGGAACATGGTGGCCAACTTCTTCTCATAGCGTAGGACCTTAATGATTTGCACTGTCTGGAGATCCTCAATGGAGCGCAACTACAGTAATAAATGGAGAGAAAGGGAGAAAAGATTTAATACTATTTCTCTTCACAGTGGATAATACTGACTAACAGTAAAAATACGATTCTACATATTTGTATCTTAAATTAATTAAATATTGGCACTTGAAAATAACATGCAATGGTACTTTGTTCCCGACACAGCTCATTTGCATTTACCACTTCTCACTTCTATGCCAAGGCAAAAAAATTATCAGTTTAACAGCAACTGAAAAGGCCAGAATCTACAGGCAAATTACAGAAAAGGTGAATTAGGAGTAAATTAAGTAAGGTGACATGAAAAAAAAAGTTGACATGAAGATGGAGGAGAAGAAAAATCTTCACTCTACGCTATTGCCAGGTGATCATGCACAGCATTAAAAGACGACACCATGGCAAATGGAACCAGTTTATAAGCCAGCTTTCATAAATGACTGGGCTTCAGAAAATGTTCTCAGTGGTTCTCTTAGTCCCTGCAAATTATACCATTTGAAGTCAATCAAGTTGAGATTTATATTAGCTAGTCTTCCTATGCATAAATTTACACATACTCAGGAGCATGAGTGGATACAACCATATTTCCAAAATTATGGGATTTTTATGAATACCAAATTTCTTGTATAAATGCTCCTACAAATGATTTACAAATAAATCAGTCTGTATCTAGCTTGATAAATTAGGCCCACCGTGTTCATTTCTCTGTAGAGTACCATCTAACAAAGATTCAAAGATGTGATGAGTCTCACACTTTGGCTAATCAAAAGACTACATCTCACACTTCAGCCGCCTTTTAGCATTACTCTGATCAAATTGTGTGATATCTAGAACAATGCTTTAATGATCTGAGTTCGTTCCTAAAGGTGAAATGTGAAAATACTTAGTGATCCCATTTGCTTTCCTTGGCCTCATAAAGATTCTCAGAAATCAAAGTGGCTGCTTAATGGTCTTTCAAACAGCACATTTGTAGGGATTTTACCAAAATGATTTGGGATGCAGAAAGCATAAAATGATAGGACTTAGTGAGATAGAACTGTTCATTTCTTGTTTTTATATAGTTTTCTAATCATTTGATGCTCAAATTTCATAGTTTTGGGAAAAGGCACTTACTTTAGTAGTAGCGCTACTCGCATGCTTTCATATGCTTGCTTTCTCACATATAGTTTTGCCTCAGGAAAAGAAACCGTACTAATTAGCATGATATGTGTAGTAATTATAATGGAGCACTGCTGGAGGCAAACAATTATTATTATTATTATTATTATTTAATCTATTTTTCTAATCTTTTATGATCATTTGGAATAGGGATAAACATATCCTCTTTTTTATTTTCAATAAAATACCAATATTGGCCAATAACCAATACTGATCTGATTCTGACATCCTCTTATTTACCAAGCAGACTCATTGTGTTCATTGTTCATGTATGCGATTTGGGTGCTGATGGTCCAGTTGATCTAATAGAAAAATATATAAAATCTAGTGGTGGTTTAGTGATTTAGCCCAAATCAAACCTGGCCCCACAGAATCTGTATGCTCTAAAGAGTCTGTGTTTTCATAGAGTCCCTGTCCAGGTTCAAGGTGCTAAAGTTTACTTCAGTTAAACTGAGGCCTCTCCATCTGAGCCACTAATAACATTCTTATTCACATCTGTGCCACATTTGCACAAGGCCCAGTGAAATTTCCTTTACTTCCAAAAAACAAAACAAACAAAACAAAACTAGGTCACCAGTAGGTGGCATGGTAGTATTATAAAGAAGGTTAATACTTTGCTACTACTCACTTCATTTCTGTCTGCAGAGTGAAAGGGCGCATTTGTAATTAGTGTATACTAAGAAGGACTTTTCCTGTGCACAGGTGTCTTGCTCCTCTGTTCATTGAAATTTAGTGTTAAGTTTAGTCATAAACCTCCCTGTTTCATTGTGTCGGTTATGCCAAGTGTACCGTGGTTCACTTTTAGCTTCAGAGACTATCTGGTTCCTGACCTTTTCTATAAGCCATTAATGCATTTTATAAGCACACTCTAATAAGGCAGACAAACTCTTCAGCACAGTGAAAACAGTTCAGTGTCTATATTTTAATACTCCGGGAAATGTATCAGAATAACTGAAACTATGAATGGTGTGATGAATCAGGAGTCCTACTGAGTATGTGTTGTTGCATGTTCATGAGTACACGAGGGCATGTGTATGAGAATGTCTCTGTGCAGGTGGGAGGTGTGCAGTGACCTAAATGCAGCTGAAAAGGGGTTTAGACGCAATGAAAAGTTTTACACAATTAATTTACATTTGAAGCCACACTTCCTAAACTTCAAGACGTATCTGAATGAGTAGATTTAAATATGAACAAAACATTGTGCCTATAGTATACAGATTCTGCAAGCAAAAAGAGACATCCTGTGCAATAGACTGAATAATAATTATTTACAATTAGAACATCAGGGCTCTGGCACAGGTTATATTTTCCTTCAGGTCTAACAGTTTCGCTTCCTGTTTAATATGTAATAAGGACTTGGTTTTGACAGACAGATACACTATATGGCCAAAAGTATGTGGACACCTGACCATCACACCCATATGTGAGCCTTCCCCAAACCGCTACCACAAAGGTGGAAACACACAATTGTCTAGAACATCGTCGTACACTATAGCATTAGGATTTCCCTTTATTGGAACTAAGGGGCCAGTTTAATGCCAGTTCCAACTTAATGCCAACAATGCGAGATCCATAAAGACATGTTTTCCAATGACGGTGTGGAAAAACTAACATAACTGACCACATAAATAGATTAAGCAATATATCGTATGTCAAAGTAGAAGCATGGAGCGATCCATCATTGTGTCAACACAACAGTTTTTTTTTCCTTACCATGTTCACTGTGTACAAAATGTTCCCATAGCAGTAGGCCATGATCCCCACAGGAACAAAGAAGCAGGCAAAGAGGAAGAAAAGGATGAAGGAGGCATCATTGGGGTCTTTAGAGGCCCAGTCCAAGGAGCAGCCCAGTTGGTGGATCTCCAGGGTGTACCTGTTCCAGCCCAGGAGAGGGGCACCAGTCCATGCAAGTGAGTAGAGCCAGATGTGGGTGATGGCTCTCCAGGCCCAAGGGAAATCTATGACCTTGGCATGTACCACTCGAATGTAGCGTTCATATGCCAGGGTACACAGAGTCATGATGGACACGATACCTGAGAGTGACAAAAAAAAAAGGCCAGAATGGGTTCAGCAATAAATCTGATGCATATCAGATACTGGAAATCTTGTGTTGCATGCCAGACTTCTCGTTTTTTCCTAGATCTCCAGATTTTGTCACTCATGCCCAAGAACTGACTACTTTCAAAGGATCAGGCCATTTGATTGACAGTGCATACTTCCAACCACAGATTGTGACTACATAATATATATATGGTATAGGAGAAGGCCATAGTGCTACAATGAGGAACAACCTGACAACATGATTTACTATGGCCTTGCAAACCAGACTTCTACAGGTTCTAAGGCTGGAACTATGTTGCAATGAACCTCACAAACAACAATAGTAGAGTTTTTGGTTTGTCCACTGGGGAAACCCTTTAAATGTTCTATACAGAACCCTACACAGAAACCCATCATATAGAGTTTGAATTAAAACCCCTTAAAGAAGTTAACAATCCTTAACTGTACTCTTAGAAAATAGGGCTCTTCTAGAATCCACTGGAAAGTTATGGGTTCCTAGCTGCATAAAATGATTCTACCTGAAATCCTTCCTGATATGGAAACAATCTATTGTACAGTTCTGCATAGAACATTTAAAGGCTATACCAGAGGGAAAAGTAAGTACTTGCAGATTTACAATTTTGTTTGAAGAGTCTATTCAAAGAACACTCAAGGAACCCTGCACTGTATGGCTGCATTGGCTCCCATAGAATTATTCATCCATTAAAGCACCAAATGGGGGTTCACTGGCACAGAGAGTTATTGAAAACCACCACCCCCTAAAGTAATCACTGAGGTTCATGGTAGAGTTGGGAGAAAATTTATATACCAGGATGCCCTCATGTCTGGCTTCTGGCTTTTCCATCTAGTCAAAGCTAAACCCTGTTTCCCTTCTGATCACAATATGTACAGTTTTAAGTCACTGTATGCTCTTATCATACATAATTATATTCTCTCTCTCTGTCAAGCTGTATGTCCACTTATGCCTAATGCCAGTGCCAAATCTTGACCCACATCTTCTCCTCAACACTGTCTCTGGCTTGCTTATTAGGGACCTATATTTATATGCAGATTTCTGTATACTTGTGAAAATGTCAATTGCTAAAAGCCATATACAAATAAAACTGAATTGATTTGAACTGTTTTCTATAAAAAGCTCATTGTTGTCATGGTGTTCAGATTGCTTTTCCTGTCAGTTCATGGAAAGGGTTGTTTTTTTTTTATGGATAGCTAACAGTTCAAATTTTCTGAATGGTTTCTACTTGGAACTTTTTCTGAGAGATTAAAGGTTTAAGGGTGTTGTGTCTAAGGCTGATACTGTTCAAAACCAAGTCCTCCATGTAGATTTGGAAGTTTCCACAGAGATCTAGCAGTGCCATGTTTACAAGTGCTACTGCTAGAAAACGAAGTGCAAAACCCTGCCTTCCATTAACTAGAGGTGACCCAAATCTAGGTAACACACACATTTTCTCTCTCTATCTCCTTCCAAAGTTATTACCAAATATGTTGGTTTCTGTCTCCTACGCAGCTGCGCTTTCAGAAAATCAACGGATCTGAAGAGATGTGCAATTAAGAGATATTTTCCTACATGTTTTTACACGTTTTTTCTACATATTTTCTTAGTTACACTGACCTAATTACCCAGATTTGTACAAATCTTGCTGCAGAGACTATGTAAACATATTCTTTTAGTGAATAGAGTACTGTGCGGTGTGTGGTAGGTGATATTGTTAATCAGGGATATCTAGTTTGAAAAAAATAACTTTTAATGATTTCTCTGGATCTTTTTATGTGGAGTTTTTTTTTTGAGTTATTATAGATTTCCTATCAGCTCAAACCAGTCCAGTCATTCTCCTCTGATCTCTCTCATCAACAAGGTGTTTCAGCCTGCAGACCCTCCACACACAGGATGTTTTTTGTCTTTTGCACCCTTCTGTGTAAACTCTAGAGGCTGTCATCTGTGAAAATCCCAGGAGATAAACCAGCCTGGCACCAACAACCATGCCACGGGTAAAGTCATTTATGTTGGTATGTCGGTATGTTTGATGTGAACATTAAGTGAATATTTATGCATTGTGTGAATATTTATGCTGCTGCCTCATGATTGGCTGATTATATAAGTGCAGGAATGTACAGGTGTTCCTAATAAAGTGAACAGTGAGGTGAGTGTGTATATACAGTATATACTCTCTCTCTCTCTCTCTATATATATATATAGATATTATATATAATATCTAATATCTAGCTCAGCAAGTTGCAATGCTGTGCAATGCTTTATATCGCAAGGTCTCGGCATAATAAGAATGATGTGTCCCTTTCGTCCTGGTCAGAGTCATGGCGAATCTGGAGCCTATCTCAGGAACAAGGGGCAATACAGGAGAACAGACGGTAACCCAAGCTCAGGATTGAATCAAGGACCCTGGAGATGTGAATGGGCAGCATTGCCCACTTGCACCACTTTGCCGCCCAAAACCAGCATAGTACATAGTAGGTAGTTCCAGATACACTGCCATGTCTGGGTCAAGTAATATTTGCTCAGCAGTGGTCCTATGGTGGCCCTCTTCAGTGATGATGATGTAGAAAAAGCTGACAAATACTGAATGGCATGAGATGGGCTAAAAGGGTTTCAGTCACTGATTGTACACATAGAAGTTGAACCTGTATCCTCTCAGAAAATAGGGGTAGTAACCTGTATCTTTCCTTGTTGCTGGGGTGGTAACTTGAAGTGTACACTGTTTGTACCTTTAGTATGTATCTTTTAATTTAAAGCTTTACTCTTAAAGGTAATTACGGTCCCATTATGTACCTTAGCTGTAGTTAAAGGTATAATATATCCACATTTCCAGATGAAAGATACATATTAAAGGTAAAAAACATAAGGGTACCACTCCTGAGACTAGGAAAGGTTCAGTTTAGCACCATTATTTTTCTGAGAGTGTATGGTACTGACATGCAGGAAACTGAGTATATTCATCTCTATACAGATCTCCTCCAGAAGTTAACAAAGCATCACATTACTGAGGATGACTAACCGAACAGACTGTTGCTGAATCCGTCCCACACACATGTGGTGGTGTCCCACACCCATCCTCTCTCCAAACACGAGACCAAGGTGAAGTTGTTCCCGATCACCGACACCAGCAGGTCGCTCACACTGATGTTCACCAGCAGTAAGTTGGTGGGTGTCCGCAGCCTCTTAAACTTGTAGTAAAGTGCGAGGACGAGCAGATTGTTGCAGAAACCCAGTACGCCGATGGTTCCGATAGTGAAGGCGAGAAGTTTGTACGTCCCTACAGGGAACAGCGAGGTGTCCGCGTGCATCCGGGTCCCGGTGTCGTTGAGAGGAGTCATCGCAGGAGTAACTTAGCGTCTGCCATTCTGCTACTGCTACTGCTGGCTGGACTGGTGGAGAAACCTAGAAACCTAGCGCGGAGTATGCGTGAAACTCCTCTCTCTTGTCCTTCATCACCGTTTATGCGTCTTCGGCTTGCGCAGCTCACTATACCCAGGATGCGCGCGAGCTGAGGTGTTGACGCGCGCGCTCTCCGGTTACAGACGCACCATAATGAACAGCTTTTCCCACAATAACACGATTTACTTCCAATGATTTAATTTTACAGTGTTCCAGTTTATATTTATATTCAGCCGTACACATGAACACTGAGACATTAATCAAATAAACTTGAATTAATAAATACACGACTACTACTTATTAAATATATTTATTATTATTATTATTATTATTATTATTATTATTATTATTATTATTATTATTATTATTATCACAATTGTACCACTCTGAACTGCATTCAGCTGCTATTTCTACCTCACTGTAATATACATTA
>CM074947.1:9457118-9468962 GCA_037577455.1 Pangasius macronema
TATTATTATTATTATCACAATTGTACCACTCTGAACTGCATTCAGCTGCTATTTCTACCTCACTGTAATATACATTATAAATGAGTCTACCAATTTCTGCTTAAGGTTGTGTGTGTGTGTGTGTTGTGCGTTGTCTTGTCTGTGATGCGTGTGTTGTAAACTGTGTTGTGAACAAACACCAAGAAAAATGTAAAATAAGCAAAAAAATTATAAAAATAAAAAGTATTCTGTCTCTGATTCTGATACTGATTAGATTAATTTTTTTTATTTTACTTTATTTTAACTTGTGAAACCTTTGAATTGTCCTTTAAAAAAAGTGGGAATATTTCTTTTTAAGATCTTGAAACCCATGTAAGCAGAGCAAATATAGAGTCTGTCCCCACAATTTTAAAAACAATTAAAGAAAAAGGTTGAAGACATAAGTGGTAATACATTCATAATTGAAAAAATGTAATTGTAAAATGTAATTGTTAATATTTATTGGGCCCATTTATTATGCACATTGTAGTGTTTCAGGTATACGCCTAATCTAATACGCCCAGCTCATACAGGGATTGATAATTAGTTGATTATTTGAGTCAGGTGTAATATAGCAGGGGAATTACAATTAGCCCTGGGTTCCCAACACTGGAATTGAATCACTCATTATACACTCAGTGACCACTTTATTTGCCACACCGACCCTCCTCCCTCCTACACTCATTTTCTCTTTTATCAGATAGACCCACTTATCCATCAGTGTACAAGGACCACTGCTGAGGAGACATTATTTGAGTGTGGATCATTCTCAGCACAGCAGTGACACTTTATAATGGCATCTCAGTAGGTGTTATGCTGGCCACTTTATTAGACACACTTACCTTGTTGTTCCACATTGTCAATTTTAGGATGTTTTATTGAAACACTGACACATTCTGTTGCTGCAAATTAGCTGTCCCTTTTCTCATGACTTTTTGGTGTCACAGCATGTCATTGGCCCAGGAGCTTTTATATCGCATATATACGATAACGCATTTTCAGTCTGTATTGGAAATGGATTAGAGCATCATGAAATGGGGAAAGAAATAAGATTTATGATGAATCTACCTTGTACAGATTTGTTAGAGATTAGTGGGAATGCCAATAATGCCAATTTCTGACCTGAAAGATAATTACTGCAGCTGACAGGAGAAGAACTGAAAATAAATAAAAATAAAACTGTTTTTGTTTGCTCTTTTATCTAATCCTATTCATGTCCTCTTTGACTTCATCTGGTTGGTCTTGTCACATGGATTTATGATGATTTAAATGTCTGAAATGCACAGGATATGATCTTGCATATCAGACGCAGTGAGTGAATAGATTGTTCAGTCTTGGTCATATGTGAATCAAAAGTCATGCTTATTGTTCTATATAGTCAGACTCCCAGTCCAGCTGAACGTCTATAGAATGAGGCACAGTGAGCTATTCTAGCTATTATATGCATCAAGCCATGATCTATATAAAGACACAATACCTGTGAGAAATAGATGTCTTGGAAGGTGACTGCATTGAACCATTTTTCCTGCAAAGCATTTGCTCAAGAAACAATTGTCAAGTACCAGGAACAGATTAATAATGTATAGTAGTGCTGGGAGATCAGGATACCATTACGATTTTTTGTTATTAGCACATATTAGCTGGTGATATGGGTGACTGTAATAATACCTCTCTAATAGACAATAGCAGAGTGTACATACTGTGATTAATGTTATATTAGAACACAATGTAACAGTACACTACTCCCAAACATGAGACTCTGTTACTAAGTCAGTCTCAATTAATTATTAAAGTTAAAACATTTCAATTTCCGAAACCACTCACATCAATTAAGAATTAAAAGGCCCTGGCACTCCTTTCAGGTCCTTTAATTTACATTAACATTTATTATGATCTGTAACAGGGAAATGAACAACAAAAGTGCTAAAACACTATAAAGTATCCAGATTTAAAGGTGAAATTATGCATGTTTAACACTTTAAACCCCCAGCATATTCAGTTATTTATTTTAAAATATATTATTAATTTGAAACTAATAGGCAAGGTATGCAGTTATGACAGTAAGGATGTAAGTCCTAGGAGTTTAAATGGCTAATTAATCCTGTTTGCTCAATGTTGGCATCCCTTTCCAAATACCTACATTACTTATATATACAGTTTTAGAGTCGATGAAAGTCTGTTGGTATACATGCATTTGCAGAGGAAAAACATGACTAAAATGAGCATTTTAGCATGTTCTCCTCCATAGGTACGCCGTGAGCAAAATATCCATATCTTCCTGCAGCAGACATCCACAGACTGACCCGATTTCTCTTGCTTCTGCTGTTATGCTAACAAATACAGAGAATTGTTATTGTTTTATCACAGAATATGTTGCAAATAAAAATCTTCTTTTCAAAATCTTTCTAAAAATCAAGAATCAACGTCTATAATTTATTCTTTATTACAGCTTATATATTCTTCTATATCTATTTAGGTGAAGGGGTTTCTGATTGCTTAGATGTGCCTCAGTTTCATTTTATTGTATGTTGTATTATTTATGCCCAGGTGCTTTTAGTAATAAATAAGTATCAACATATTAAAATGAGTGTATATGCAATGTATTTGGACCGTTGTACTCCAACGAAGACACAGAATGTGGAAACAAATTGAAACATTTAAATCTACTGTAGTGTGGCATGTGGATATGTCTGCTCTGGTTAACTGTAATGTATCACTTTCATCCTGTCAGGCAGCTACGCTGTCTTTGTTAATTGGCTGCAATTGCATTTATTTCTTGTTGCTTCTAAATGATCCTAATCAGATTCACCATAGCAGCAAAACATCATGCCTAAACAGAATACATCTAATTCTGAGATTTCCTATCTGTATGGCAGTGCCTATACTTGCTTTTAGGAGCTTACAGGCACAAAAGATGCTTTTTAAGAGCATTTCCACATCAACAGTGTGATGGATGAAATAGGCCACAATTTGAATAAGCATGTGTTTTTTTGCCTCAGGATGGAAATATGCAAAAATAAAACATGACTACAGCAATCTTTTAGCCTACCTTGGGAACACTGGGCTCAAAATGGAAATACACCATGGATGGGACATCAGTCCATCATAGAGCACCAGACACACATTCGCTCACTCATTAACACCAAATTTTATTAGAACCCATGTTTTCATTTCCATAAATGAAATAAATCATGTTAAAAATACCACAAATACTATAATGCTTTGCCATATCTAACTTTACATCACTATATCCATTATGCACATTAATAAAATGACTGCAGAAAGTTGTCCATACTAAATCAGGCAAAATGTGTTTTCTACAGTGGATCAAAACAGCTCCATCTACAAGTAAATCAAAATAGATCTGTGTCTTTGAGTTTCAATGCAAAGCCTCAGTGTCACAGTAGCTTTGGTGTTTTGCATTTGTGTGGGCAGATTTCAGGAAAAGTTTTTATAAGAAATAAGCCAAAGCTAAGAAAAAAGATAATAAGACAAACTAGAAGATATTTTCACTTTTGTCACAGCGTGCCTGCTGTCCATATCTTTATAATTGTGGAATAGTGGACAGTGATGATGGTATTTTAGCACAGGGAGTGTTGTCTTTCACTGTGTCACCAAGAGTGCATTACTTTATTTGGTGAATATGGAACAAACTCAGACACTGCATTTCAATTTGTAGACATATGAAACCAACCCCCAACCTGTTTCCTGATGCCTACATGCTTGACACAGAGTTTGCCACACATGGAGTAACAGCAGTATACATAAGTAATACATGTAGTACATAGTAAAAATTGCAGTGTACTACACAAAGCTACCATAGAATAATATTTCTGAAAAAAAAATCTTTCATCAACTGTGCAAGCCAAATAATTTTGGACCTGTAGAAGCTGTAATTTTTACTATATATAGGATAATCCTGTGAACATCTTTGAGTGACTCAGCCAGAGACTTGAACCTGGCTCAACATCTTTGAAGAGATCTGAAAATAGTACAATGAGGCCCCCATCCAACCCGATAGAACGATAGATGATCTGCAGAGAGGAATGGGAAGAGATCCTCAAATCCACATATGACAAAGTTGTAGCCCCGTACTCAATAAGACTGAAGGCTGTAATTACTGTCAGGGTGCTCCAATAAAGGACTGAATAAAGAGTATAAATTCTGTGTCTCTTTATGCTTTTACATGCTCATATTTTTACTGAGTAATTTTGTAGTACCTCAGTCTGATAACAAAGATTCGGAAGTTTGTGGTCATAATAGTGTATAATAAGTAACAGACATTACTTGCGCCATGAAAAAAGAGTAGGACTGTAATGTAACCACACACACACACACACACACACACACACACACACACACACACACACACACATATATACTGTATATATACATTATTCTCTCTCTTATAGCAGAAAGCTCAGAACCCGCCATACAAGTACTATACTAAATCCCTGACAGCTTTTCCTCAAGCTCAAGCTCACTGCCCCTGGTAGAACACTGTTATACCTTATCAGCTGTGACAGAACGAGCTAATAAACTGTGCCTTATTCACACTGGTACCTAAAAATTGACTGAATCTTTATTGCTAAAGTCACTGCATTGTCTCATTAATCTTGGCCTCCCTGGTCCCCGTAGTCTGTGCACTTAGTCCTCCAAAAATGCCAGTGAAAGATGCTCATCTTCCTCTTGAACACAGTGTGATACCTAAAGTACATTCACACTGAAACACACAATCACCTCATTTCTGCTATGAACAGAAAATATGCACTGAAACAGTTGTGTCTCACAGCCTCATAGATTTATTTATTTCATTTTAGAGTTGCATGCTCCACTTCTGTTCCACAAAATAAAATGTTAACTAAAAAAACTTTGGGGAAAAAATGTGCTTAATATCTCACAGTACACTGCATGCTATAAGGGTGATGTCTGCTCTGGAAATGTGACTAGAGATAGTTTGAGGAACTTTTTTTTTTCTTTTTTTAAGTCATGTATATTATCCGTGAACAAATGAGTAGACATTGCCAATATCTGCCACTGGTAATACTTTCAAAGACAAGACAATTTTATTTATTTTATTTTATTTTTCAATTTTATTTTTCAATTTTATTTCAAATTTTATGAATAGGAATAAAACATATGAATGTCAGATGAATGAAGGAAGTCATAAGTAAAGGCACACATGCTAGCACCCCTCCAAGCCTAACCTTGCTCTTGCTAAGTGTATGGCAGTGTTACGTCCTGGGCTTTGTTCGTGTGTTTTTGTGTTTTGTTCTCTCTCCTTTTCTCTCGCCCGCCCCTCTCTCTCTCTCTCTATATATATATATCTCTATAGCTCTGCAGCACTGCCCCATTGGTTAACGTTCCTGTCCATCTTGATTAACCCCGCTGATGTCACTGGCCGTGACGACCAATCGACCTCTGACCCTGCCTATTTAAAACCCGCCACTATTCATTCAGAAGATTCTGTTCCCGCTGTTTACACTAAAACGCTGTTCCTCTGTTTCTTCTTTCTCTCTGTATTGTAATTACGCTGCCTTATTGTATGTGTAGTTCATTTGGTCCTACTGTAGCCCAGTGGTTGGGCTACTGATCGGAAGGCCTTGAGTTCAATCCCCAGCACCGCCATGCTGCCACTGCTGGGCCCTTGAGCAAGGCCCTTAACCCTCTGGATAATGGCGTCTGCCAAATGCTGTAAATGTAAGTGGACAGGTAAGTACGTCACGTGACATACATAGTACAACACGTAGCATTTCCGGGTTTTTTTGTTACACGTTAGGTTAGGAGCGAGCACCACCCTCCGTACTTTTGTTATTGAAGAGATACAGTAGGGTAGTCAGGGCGTCCTGGACGCTGAAGACTTTTTTTTCTATCTTTTGTTATAGTTAGGGTAGAGGGTTCAGAAACAGGTAGACTTGTTTTGTTCTGTTCTTTGCTTTGGTGCCGCTCGCGTCCCTTTTCCCCGTGAGTCTTGTTACGTGTTCCTGTAAATACACTGTAAATATCACCTGTCACTTAACACACACGTTTTTTTGTCACCTGTATATAGATAAATAAATCACTTGGGTACACGCAATACTTGTCTTTGGTCGCTGGCTACACACTCACACATTATTATTATTATTATTATTATTATTATTATTATTATTATTAATCATTACGTAAGTGGGGAATAACCACGCACCCCCTAGACTAATTGGGGACGTAACAGGCAGCATAATACAGAGTTTGACATAGCGTTTATCACATCTCATATGCTGATTAGAGCACCAACATTGAATTTTGACATGATAATAACCAGCAATACAACCTAAAATGACTGAAAATAGGAAAAAAACAAATTTTTAAGCAGAGGCAAAAAGTGGTTCTGACATTATACAGCAGCTACGTACCTATGGCTTTGTTTTTCTTCATCATAAATAAAATAGCAACTCTTTTTTATAATTTTATTTTGGCTAACTTTCTTTTTCACCCACACATATCACCAGGCTACTGTTATACAACACTGTTATTGTTGTAGAGATACATTTCAGAGGAGATTATCTCCTTCTTTTCTTGTTAATTTTAAATGAAATAATTTCTATGTAATACAGACTATTTCTTTTTCTAATTTTGATATTTAATGTCACATAGGCTAAACCATTATTTATTTCCTATATTTATGCCTAAACTGTAATTTTTACTTCTTGCCATGGTTACATTACAGCAGCATTATAGTATTAGAAGCATTGATTTAGATCTGTGTAGAAAATTCTGACACCTGCCAGCTGATAAGAAACAAACATTTTTCTGTGTCCTGCACAGAGCCCTGACCTTAACCACACTGAACATGTCTGGGAAGACTGAAGACAGACTACGTGCCAGATCTTCTCCCCTGACATCGGAGGCCGACCTCACTATTGCTCTTGCGAGTGTATGGGCAAATCCCCACAGCCATGCTCCAATATCTAGTGGAAAGTCTTCCCAGAAGATTGGAGGCTGTTACAGCAGGAAAGAGGTGATCAACTTCATATTAATGCCTATGATTGTGGAATGGAATATTCAAGAAGCACATAGGGGTGTGGTGGTCACATGTCCACATACTTTTGGCCATAAAATGTATTTTCTATCATACGTGTGTTGTAAAACATTCTAACTTGAATACAGTTAGCAAAAAATGAGCATGTGACATAAGCAGTTAAAGGAGTTAAACATTGACAGCTAACATGACACTTTTACATCATCAGTTGCAGTTGAATGCTTGAATCTGACTGGTCAGAAGTTGTGCATTATTTTTGGATAACAGCATGGCTTGGCAAGTAGTTCTGGCTGTAATATGAATGATAGGATTATATTAATGCTATCGTTCTAATACATTATTGTTTCTATAGTAACAGCTCACACATGTACTGCGGACGCTCCGCAAAATTGGATGAATAATACATGGATTAAAAAACTTGTTTCACAAAGTAAAACGTTTAATCATTGATGCTGGTGACATTTTTTAGGAGACATTGATTAAACATTTATGAAGGGGTCTCGGTTGTGTCACATCACACACCCCTACCTGCAGGTATTATTTTCAAATAACAACATGGTCTGTCGTGTGTTATTCCTTACTTATCAGTCTTGAGCCACAGGGTACCTTTTACAGTGTTACTCTAATTAAAGAAGTGTCATACTGACAGACGTGCAAAGCAACATGTGTGTTGGAGTCAGTGGAGGTTCAGTCTGCTCAATTAACCTTAATGGAGTTGTGAAGGGCTATAGAATGGTTTCATGGGTATGTTTGCAGGAGGTCAAGCAGGGGGTGAGAACTGAAACTGAAACACATTGTTACATTGATCTGTGTCCTTGGTTTGAACTTGTGTGGCTGAAGCTATAAAGACAGTCTAAGAGTACTGTGTGTTCCCGCTGTGCCAATTTTTCTCTCCTTGACTACAAAACCAAACAAAACAATGTTCCAACATGCCACTTAGTATTGACATATTTAATGTCATGACTTTAACTTATTATGAATCGATCAATTAAATTCATAATAAGTGTGAAAAATTTGTGTGCAATTTAGACTAAAGTGGGCAGTAAAAATGGTGGAGAATGACCTAATCATATAAAGATATCCATATAAATAAAATATTTTTTTCTTTAAAAACATCAGATATTTTAAAGATATGTTTTCAGTCTTTTTTCTTTTTCCCTAGGTTTCTATTCTGCCTTTAATCTTTTAAGCTGATCTATTAAGATACCCATTTGGTATTCCACACAGTTTCAGTTTTGGCTTAAATAAGTAAAGATATCGACATGATATGATCTATATTATGATAGCAGATAAGATGCGGTTATTGATTAAGGGCATCCATGTTTAATGTATGTTTGATGCATGTTTAATGTATCTGTGCTGGTCCACTGTGGCATAGAAGCAGACCCTGTAAGATGTTGCTTAGGGCCCCTAAATGTTCAGAAATAGCACTGATGACAAGGTTTCCCAACATTAACTAACACTATCTCTGTTGTGGGTGATTTGCACAGGGAAAGGAAACAATATGTAAATAATTTTTTTTTCATTCATTCGTTTGTTCGTTCGTTCATTCATTCCTAACTAACCTAATACCCAGGGACCCCAGAGCTATGAAGCAGCCTGCACCACTGTGCCACCCTTAAACGAGACTTTTACATGCTCTAAATGTTTCCTGTAGCTTGAATATTCTGAAAAATAGAGAATAGGGAAAAAGAGATTCCTGGATCAGTCAAACTAATTGAAACTATGACTGAAGGCAGTGAGATGGACTGAAAAACTGTCCAATGATCCCTGTCTGTAGATATGAGTGTGCATTATGTTAATAACTTACATGTTCATGAAAACCTTTCTTATAGCTCACTTTAAAAACCCTATGAAGTTTTCCTTGCAGGGTGCAGTGAACCCAGCAGGAAGAGAAGTGAGGAGACGTGAGAAGGAAAATGATAAAGCCCTTGGACCCAGTATAGAGGAAAATAGGAGGCTTAGTAGTAGGAGAGTAAACATGGTGGGAAGAAAGGGTGAGAACTGTAAGACCAAGGGAAAAATGAACAAAGGGAAGATAATTCCTCTTGGAGAAAGCTGACAGCACAGGCTAATACTGACAACAGGCGGGTGTTGGAGGAGGCCAGGTCAGGGGAACAGGTTGAAGCAAGGTGAAGTGGACAAGTGAGGCTAGTCTGGGCAAAACAGCAGTACGTGAAACAGGATGAGATGAGAGAAGAAAATAGGGTGAATGCAGGACAGATTACAATTAATATAACCATTGGCTGTTTGGATAATTGCATGAATAAGCAGGTATACAGGTGTTCCTATTACAGTGGCCAGTGTGTGTATGTATGCAGACATAAATTAAGAAGAAACAGGCCTTAACCACTGAGCTGCTCTGCTGCTTCACCTTTATGTTGTTCTCCAATTTTACATTGAAACAGATAAGCAATATCAAGGAACCACAGGCAGTACAAGTCTCACACCATCTGTGTGAAAACTTACCATGAAAAAGGTAATGGTGAGTAGGAAATTTAGTTAGTGTTATTTATTAGTTTTAGGCCAAATTCTGATGCTTCCTTTCTATTTACTGCATGACTAGAGCTTGAAAGGCTTGTTCCAAATGAGTATAAATAGCCATATTATAAGACATATTTAAGGGTAATTCAATATGTGGAGGCACAGAGGGCTGTGGCAGAATTTGAGTTTTTTGGCATGTTTTTTTCAAGAAAGTAACTGAAACAGGATACATTTGTAATGTTAAACAGTGTAAGAAATGGTTTAATGCCATCTCTTCCATAGCTTTCTAGAGCAGCTGTGAAATTGCTGTATTATAGAGGGAATGGTTTGTAACTACAGAAACTTTCGGTTTCTTTGTCTTCTTTAATGCGATGAGGTTATCAAGCAACTGTGAGTTTTGCTTGATAATCAACTTTCAATGACTTTCGGATCATTGCAATGTCTGTATTGTGTCATTTACTTTTCATCGGCATTCGTTAAGTTTCCCATATTTCCCCAATACAGTTCTTTATATGTCCCAATCTGATCTGTATATTTCAACTGTTACATCTAATATTGGCAGGAACAGCTGATTTTATTTAAAAGCACTAACTATAATCACCTTAATTGGTGTCAGTGCTGATGCTCTGTTATTGCAACCCAACTTTAGTAAGGATTTATCACTTTTATGTTGAGAATTCTGGCATTTCATGCCTTCCTTGCTGTGCCATTCCCTGTATGTACAGTCTTCTTTTATTATTTAGTTTATCTCTTCCCTGGTTTTGGTGGTACACAGCCACATTAAAATTCAGAATTTAGTCTGAACATTAGCCAAGATGATCTGCATCTTGCTTTGCACAGCCAGAGCTGACAGATTCATACTCACCCCTGGGGAAAAGTGTTTACTTCTTGAAATGATTTGCCTTGCTTTGCCTCCCTGGGTATGTTCTATGAAGCCTGTGACAGAGCGTGATCATTAAGAATTAAAAGCGTGTATGGAAGGAAACCGCAGATCACTCTGTCCTTACTGTGAAAACACTGTATTTCTGTGTTTGGGACCTGCGACATGATGTGAAATTTCAGTGCTGTCTTTCAATGTATTACATTCCTAATGTTGCAGTCTTTGTCAAGGAACACAAGTAAGTAAATGTTAAACACTCGTTCTACTTTCCCTTTTACAGATGTTGTCAGACTGCCTGAGTCTGTGTTATGATCAGCCGGGAAGGTCTGAGTACTTCTGCTGAATCATTTATGAGTTACGTGCTTTGTGTGACACTCAATATAACAACTGGTTAACTCTCTCTTCCAATTTGTGTTGCTTCAGTGAACCCTGTATTACTGTTGAGCATTTAAGGCACATAAAGGGATGTACTTCTGATTCACTGAAATGGAAAGCCTATATGTGAGGACAGGTAATGAATATAATATTTCCTACTTGGGTCCTAGACACAGTGATGATAAAATCATTAGAAGGTCTAACATCTATTCACAACTAAAGCACTTTAATATTTTACAACTGTGATGAGAAAAACGCAGTAAACTATTGATTGCTAAGGCTATGTAATGTACTATGACTACTGAACTCACTTAAATACTGAAAAATATCCAGGTCTCAGTTTAAGGGAGGATGCAAGAGGATATCAGAAAATTGAAAATTGACCACTGATAACATCTGCACTATTGCAGTATAGGAAAATTATTCTCATATTTTAGAATATTTCTTGTATATAGTGTGTATTATATGCAAATCTGTATATATCCACACCTCAGCCAGTACCTTAAGCATTGATATAGTTTAGTAATTGAATTAATAATTCTGAACTTAAATATGATCAGTAATAATGCCAGTCTAACAACCATTTTTTGCCTAAGGATGCCTTAGCCATATTTATTTTGTTACAAAATTAGACTTCACAGTTTTCATGAGTTCAAAGAGGCTTCTCTAATCCTTTGGTCTCTCTCTCAAGCATTTCAATGAATAGTAATGTGCTCAGTGGCTCACATTTCTGTACAGGGAGGGAGTTACACTCTCCTTCTTCGACATTAGGTCAATGTGTCACATTAGTACAAAGACATAGATTCGAAGGAAGGTAAATGAACCATGTTGGACTCCAGTGAAATCAATCAGAAAAATTATTGAACATATTTGAATGTAATAATGTCCAGGGCTACATAGGCTACCTACAAAGCTAGTGTACACACTACACCCAAACAAAGCTAACAAACCATAAACATCTTTCACACCTCTCACCAAACCATTCTGGCCATTGTTGCCATTAGAAATATCATTTTCAAAATCCAGTTGTGTGTATTCAATTCAATTCATTTTTATTTATATAGCGCTT
>CM074947.1:9469062-9480322 GCA_037577455.1 Pangasius macronema
TCTCTTGCTCTTGTTTCTTCTTTTGGCATTTTGAAGAAGTTCTTACAACCTGGTTACAATCCACCAGTACGAAGTGTTAATACTTGTAATATTTTCCCTGGTCTTAAGATTTTGTTCAGGAGTGTATATATCTTTATCAATCGTATGAAGCTAGCCTAAAATCTACATTAGCTAGGTAACGTTCTCACTGAGAACTGAAACAGCTAGCTAGCTTTATTCAGCTTGCAGATGCCTTTACGTCATCTGACTGAGCAGCACCTCGACTTTCAGAGCCATGACGTCCTCCATGTTGAAATCGTAAAACATTACGTCTTGAACGTGCCCACAAACCATGAATTTGGAAGCATCAAGAGATCCGCATGCCTTCAGTTTCTAGTATAAACGCTCAGTTTCGATGAGAGATGTGAATGTCCGGCCACTGCAGACTAGATCATCACTTAGCATCATATAGCCGCTGAGAGGACGCCAAGCAATAAAGATCGTCTAGAATTAGACCATTTGAAAGTGTTCATTTCCATAGTAGGCCATAATAATAAGTGGAAATTGTTACACACAGATATTTAATGCAAAGGCATGTGTTATAAGGACAGGGGATGATGATGATGATGATGATGATGATACAACCTAGCAGCTATCTGGTTTCTCAGTCCAACACTGCAAGTTTTAGAGCTTAGAGACACCACATTCACCCACAACAAAAAACAAACGGAGGAAAAAAAATACCCACAATATAATGCATTGTCTAATCAAACTCCAACTGAACCTCATTACAGTTCGGAGGATGGTAAAGTAGATGTAGGTACTTGGCTAGCTATAGCTATCAACAAAACAGTAGCTAAAGAGATAACATTAGCTAGCTAGAGCTAATTTGCTGGCTACTCATGTTATTATTTCACAGAAATTGTCAGAGTGCTGTATTTCTAAATGCACTACCAAACCACATAAAAATCTACACATACAGCACGCATATATGCGCGTCTTTTATTTCGGATCCATTTCAGGTACCCTCCACTCGAAGTGCTCGGGCGAAACATGAAACGCCCCTGAACGTCTGCGCTCCTAAATAAACGGCATTTTTTCTAGGTTTTTAAAAGAACATTTCGTGCTGCTGTACAGCCATTTCACGATCCAGGCGAACACAACAGGCCACCGCGCTTCTAACCGCGGCAGGGTGCCGTTATTTATAGGTCAAATGGAACCTGTACGCACAAAGCTTATTGTAAGCGTGTGCCAGGGCAGGAAAGACAAATAACAGCAGTCAGAATAAAGTGTGTTTTCTCAAACGCTAGGACCACAGCTACAGACGATGCACTGTACTCCTGAAACCCACGCTCTCGTCTCGTTAGCAGGAAACAGGAACGTACGTGAAATGATCGCGCGCCTTGTTTCGGTCTGTTTAGAGAACTCCAATCAATTCAGAGTCATCAGGTCACACAAGCTGCATTAGCATAGCACGCTTCTTTTATTTTCCATGGGTGTACTGCTTTTAAAAGAGCACGCGAGTGGTTTATCATTTAAAGCTGCTAGAGTGTGTGTGTGTGTGTGTGTGTTAGTTACACATTTCAATAGGGCTAGTCAACATAATTACATCGACTGTTAAATCAGGAAAAAAAAACACAGATGTGACGTGCATGAGACTGTTCTCATGCCAATAGCACGAAACAAATAAGGCATCAAACCACCATAAACAGCTTCTCGGTTCTTCTTAACGAACACAGGAGGGTATGCTGGTGCAGTAGGTAGCATTGCTGCTTCACAGCTCCAGGGTTCCTGGTTCAACCCCAAGCTTATGGTCTGTACTGAGTTTCACCTTTCCACTCACGTCCGTGTGGGTTTCCTCAGGGTTCTCTGGTTTCCTCCCACCTCTTAAAACCATGCAGTGGCTGAACTGATGGCCCTAAACTGCTCATAAGTGTGAGTGTGTGTGTATGAATCTGTGTGTGTGATGCACTGGCGTCCCATGCAGTGTGTGTTCCCGGCCTCTCACCCAGTGTTTCCGGGATAAGCTCGGGATCCAGTGTGACCCTGACCGAGACGAAGCGCTTACTGAAGACGAATGAATGATTACACGACTGAGTTTTAGTGCAAACTCTGTGCTGCATGTTTAGATGATGACAAGGCACATGGAGGTCAGGAGAACTAATCCTGGGATAATTCTGGGATTAAAAAAAAACTAAAATGAGGAAATGCTAAATTAGTAAACAGCGGCCACGCTGGCTTTCATTTCTGATGGCCTACGTGAGCTTGTACTTTTGTTTTTTTTAGATTATACGGATGCTCCGTATGCACTGCACATACCCGGTGTCACAGTAGCATGGGAAGCGTGGCGTGGAAACTTCCCCTGTAGCTGCCCCAAAGCTGTGGAACAGTCTACCTTTGAACATCAGAGCTTCTCCATCACTTAAAAACAGACTTATTTTAACTCTCTAGCATTTGAGTGATGCTGTGTATGTACTTTGAATAGCTGAATTGGTGTTAAATTGTGTTTTATGTCTTTACGTATTAATTGTTTTTGATACTCATTTTATTTTTCATTGTCTGTTTTAAATTCAGATTTATTTTTTATACTAAAGCACACTGGATCAACTACGGTTGTGTTAAACTTGTGCTCTATAAATAAAATTGCCTTGCCTTGCCTTGCCTTGCCTTGCCCTCCCCTGGTGTACGAAATTAAATCTCGCTTATGCACTTAAGAGGAGGTTTTTACTTACTGCAGGACAGTACGCTGGAATGGGAGCTGAATAAAAAGATGTCTGAGTATCAGGCTGAAATAAAGCAGCTGGCAGGTCGGGTTGTAGCAGGCTGCCGTTTGCCTGCGAGTGCTCTGATTACTCAGTAAAGCAGTTCCCATTGAAGCATTCACACATGGCTCCAAATGGACTGCGTGTGCACAAGGGGCTTTCGCTGTGCCGCCAATCCCAAACCCAGCGCACGACACACACAGGATTCTGGATAAGCGCACACACATCCCATCGGTGCTCTGAGGGATCTGTAACTCACAACGGGAACGCAACAGGCAGGTAAAGCGAGCGTGGTGGCAACTGTTAACGACCTTCGGCCAAAAGAGAAGGTTCATGCAGGATTCCAGAGCTTTATTTATCCGGTCTGCTGTAAGCATGCCAAAGATTTCTGCGTGTTTTCAGAGCATGTTATATTGTTTGTAAGAAACAAACGGGCTGCTTAATGAGCCGGACACGCTGCATACGGGAACGCCCGCTTTAATTGGTTAAGTTGGCAATTGCACCAGTTGAAGACGTTACTTAGCCTAGCATGAATTCAATTCAATTCATTTTTATTTGTATAGCGCTTTTTTACAAAGGTCATTGTCTCAAAGCAGCTTTACACAAACAAAAGTATAGTGAAGTGTGTGTGTGTGTGTGTGTGTGTGTGTGTGTGAGAGACATCTCTGATGAGCAAATGTATGTGTGCGAAGACACACCAACTTTCTCTTCTCATGTTTGATGAGAACCTTAAGAACACTGGGGAATAATACAATGCATCATTTCAAGAGCTGAGATGTTCATGGAAGAATAAAATTGCTTACTGCCCTTTTGCTTAGCAACATGTGTTACTACAACCACTTTCTAAAAAATTCCAAACTAAAATGATTAAACAAATGAATACACAGTTAAAATACAAATAGTACATTGTGTTTTTTTTTTTTTAAATCAGTTTTATAGTATGTAATCAGAGATGCTGTATGGACTTTTAATTAGCTGTCATAGAGCCATCAGTGGAGGTGCACAGTAACTTGTTATATTCTCTTTGCACTGTAAATAGATCTGATTGACAAAGGTCCTTAGAAGACATTGTATTTTCTGTACAGAAAAGCATATTCTTTTAAAAATGTCCCTATTCATATTTTTTAAAAATCTTTTAATATTTAAAAAAATAAAAGTGTATCTTTTTCAAAAATGTGCAGCGCATACCTGAGGAGTCTCTCTCTCTCTCTCTCTCTCTCTCTCTGTGTGTGTGTGTGTGTGTGTAAGTAATGAACAGTGTAGGCTGAATGTTTGGACACTGTCAACACCTCACTATGTTGTCGGTTTGATCCACTACCTTTCACAGCTCCTGCTTTTTGGTTTTGTCTTTTCTTCTCTTCCTCTTTAGAGCTGAACTGTCAGAAGGTCTTCTTCAGGTGTATATTTAATACAGTTTCCATAATAGTTGTTTTAGGTCAAGATAGCATTATGGTTATGGTATTCTTTCATACATTTACAGTCTAACTAAAGCTCAGTGCATAGACATTGAAAGACACAGGAAACAAATTACATCAGTTTGTCAAAAGTAGGAAATCTGGTTCATTAAGAATAGGAGAAAACTAACACATGACATGTAACGTGTGTGTGTGTGTGTGTGTGTGTGTGTGTGTGTGTGTGTCTAATGAACAGTGTAGGCTGAATGGTTGGATACTGTCAACACCTTACCATGCTGTCGGTTTGCTCCACTACCTTTCACGTCTCCTCCTGTATGATTTTCTCCGTTCTTCTCTTCCTCCTCTTTAGAGTGGAACTGTGAAATATGGTTCATTAAGAATAGGAGATCATGACTTGTAACATCCCGAAACATACTGAAGGAAAGATGTAAAACTTTTAAAATGATAAGAATGATGTGAATACATATGATATGAATCCATATGAATGATATGTATATATATGTGTGTGTGTGTGTGTGTAATATATATAATATGTATATGTAAGTGTATGTGTGTGTGTGTGTGTGTGTGTGTATATATATATATATATATATATATATATATATATATATATATATATATATATATATATAAATAATATTTTTTTTTCCTTTCATGTCCGAGTGAGGAATGTGATTATCACTAATAACAATTTGATGGTCTGCAAAAAATATTTTAAAAGAAGTCTCTCCCTTAGTTGTATGTATTTTTTGTGGTTTTTTTTTTTTTGCCAAAAAAAAAGCTGAACCAGTCAAGCTCGCATCTATAAATGGCTATGGCATTTTTGTGATTGAATTCACATGTTCCTGATAACGTATCAAATGCCACTTGGCCATTGCACCACTTTAAAGCCCTGGAAGGTATTTCATATATTGTTAAATTGAACTTGAACAACAACAGTGTCACTTTAACCTTCATGGGAGGTTATATATCTGGAAGAAAAACCACAAACTAAGATATGTATAAAAATCTTAAATGATGATGATAAAACGCAAAGCAATGTGCAGTAAATGCTTATGCTATGTGTAACGCACACTGAATTACCACCAGTAGTGCAGTTTTAGAGCATTTATTTTCATGCAGTAGACCTTGATAGTTTTAGAATTAAACTGGTTGTAATATGAAGGTCTCTAAACTCCAGGTTACAGTAAACTTTTCACCTCCCAGACTTACATTCCTCACTCTTGTAAATACATACATTTCCTATTATTTTTACTGTAGTTACTGAAAAATTCATAGTAATATGCTTCAAGATAAATATTTGAACTATAAGTCAACAGTTATAGAGTTTGGGGGTTTTAGTGAAGACTTTCAGGGTAGTAGCTGAATAGACACTAGACTCTGAATTAGGTTTAAAAAGAAAAAAAAAAGCATTTCTTGGTTAAAAAAATAAAACATTCAGACTGTTGACCTACATTTCTTAACTGAGTCCTTCAGTGTCTTTCATCCAACACCCAGAGCATGGGGTTGCCATGGACATAAAGATATTTTAGGAGATGTGGTACTTAAAAAACATTCTGCACATGGCCATTGAACAAACGAGTTCAGCTGTTTTTGTTCGTCACTGATTAGCAATATTACCTGTTGAGGAATCTCTGTGCTGTAATATAGAATTGTAAACCATGTGAATCCACAGTATTATGTGGTCATATTATTTTAAAAAAAATGCATTATGCCTAATGAACCCAATAACAGGATTTTAGGAAAAAAAAAAAGGTGAGATTATCTGCAGTGATGTAAAACTTTTTGGTTAAAGTGATGTTAAACTTCTACTTTAATGAAGCCATGAATACCCATGGCACAAATTGCATTTTTATTTGTACCTTTTCCAAACCACACAGATCTGCTCACTAGGTACAGTTAGCATGTATTTAAACACGACCAGATGTAGATCAAGAAGTAAGGCTGTAGTCTTTGCATACAACTTGAACTCAAGGGCCTGAAAGAATTTTCCATATTCTACATATGTAATACCATGTTTTTAACAATACAGAAATATAACTTGTTGATGTTTGAGGGTAAAACTGCCTAGCTTTTGCCAAATCACACTGTCTGACTGTATGTTTGGCAGATTCACTCCATAAGATTTATTGATCCATATATGTTTATGAATGGAGGCCATGTACTGGGACTCAGCAACCAGGTCACAGTTAATTACAGAGAGACTGTAAATACCCCACTCTGATTCTAACAAATACAGACAGCAAGGGGGAAAAGATCAATATGGTTTATTAAGCTTCAAAGTCATTCAAAATGTGTGAGTAAAAGGGCTTTCCCACTGGGCAGAGGTTTTCCAATTTTGAATTCTGAGATGAGGTCTCCCTATTAAACATTTTTAGATGTTTGAGAACTTCTTTTCAAATGCATAAACCTCAAAGTGCAGTTTGTCTATTCTGTAAACAACACTGTCCATATAACTCCAATATTCTCCTGAAGTTTGCAGTACCTGTATGTAAAAATATTGTAAATAACAAAGTAAACAGGGGCTCCTTTTAGACAAATATGATAAATAAATGATGGATAAATGAACTACAGTGCAAGCTGATCATTAAATTAATACATCAGGATTTTGAAAAATTTAAGACAATATGAGATTTTAATGAACTCTTCTTTTAGGAATGATGGCTGTTGTATGAATGCCACTCAACAGGCTCCTGGGATTTAATTATGGATCAGTGAATCAGCAGCTTATTTACAGTCAATGGCAGTAGGTCCTTTTCCCAGCTTCAGTGACATGTATTGGAAGGTGAACAAACAGCAACTACCATCCATGTGTTTATTTCATTCACTTCAGAATGTGCGTTTATTTTATAGAATTACTGAAAAGCACACAGCATGTTGTTTTTCATATGGGTTGTGATATTTGTGTTTTTTTTTTGTTGTTTTTTTTGTTTTTTTCTTGGATTAGTTTTAGGTTTTGTTAAGATGAAGGCATTGGGAGACATAATGATCAATTTTTAAGATAATCCATAATCTAGATGAGAGTGAGGTTGTGCTATCTTGTGTTCACACTTGTGTTTTATTTTCTTGTGGCAGCAGATGGTGCTGTAGCCCAAATGTTTGCTGGCAGCTATACACTCACACAAATTTCAAAACCCAGGTTCTGTTGTAAAATTAACGTATTATTTAACCTACAAAATAGCTTTATGGCCATGTAGTATTCTAATGCAGAAAACTGTTGATGTTTACTTTGTTGTCATGGTGCTAAATGTGTACTTTTTTTTTTATCTATCCAGTAATGCATGTGTTTTGTCTGAGTATATTCTCACAGGTTTGGTTAATTTTTAATTAAATGTATAGCAACAATAAGGCTAGTTATGCATGTGGTTCTACGAACACTTGATAACCTCCAGGGGTGATGTTTTAGCACCTGCATACCTTCTCATGCCCATGAGGGTGAAACTGAAGATTGGGCTTCTAGCCCATTTCTAGGCTGTGGTGATGACCTGTCACCCAATGGGCCCATCTCTGCTTTGACAGGGGAGCACCACATGTCTTGGCACAATGACAGATAAATAACTGATACAGTGAAAGAATAGCAGCTCATAGTATTGTAGAACATGTACTGGACACCGTAGGGAATATTCTCCAGTTTGACCTTTGTAGAATACTGCAAGGTCAATCACCTGGTGCACAAACCTTAGGCAGGAACCCTGGGTTCAGCCACAAAGTCATCTGGCCACCATCAGAAATGCTGCAATAACCTTTAGAGTTCCCAGTGTACAAAGCTCTCGTGCTAGGGTTTCTAGCATTCACGATCATTTCTTGAACTGTTATGACATAATCATCTGTCTGCCCATAATTCCAAGGGACCAACCCAACAGGTGCAGATAGCATGCCCAAGCGTAGTTATGCTTATGAAGAAATGTCCAATTTCTCTCAAAAGACAGTGTTCAGCATATAATGTACAATAATTTTAAAGCTGGAGCTTTCCATTGGGCTGTATGCTGTTTGTGCACTAAAACTAGACCAGGAGGTGGCGGTATAGCATCAAAGCTCAAGATTTCCCACATCAGCAAAATGGACAGCTCCAAATAGACAAATGAGACTACGTTGAATTTAGGAAAAACTTATTATTTGGGTCATTCAGGAGCTTGAAAGGATCATTTAGCATGCAGAGAATAAGCTTTATTTTCTTGCTCATAGTTTATTATAATTATAAGTTGATCTGAGAAAATTTTGGCACTGCTAATGAAGGACAAATACTGGTACAACACATTTTATTTTAACATTACCCTTAATTGATTAAATCTTTGATTATTTTCTCTGGTTTACTCCATCCTCCTTGAAATAGGAGGTTTGGTGCTTTGGCTATGCTAAATTGCCCCTAGCTGTGAATGAGTGTGTGAATATGTGTGTGTGAACATGGTGCCCACACATGGTACTCAGTGCCCAGTGTTCCCAGGATAAGCTTCAGATCCAACCTGAAATGGTTACATGGGGAGATTCTTGCGTTAAAGTTGTAGGACCATAATGGGATAAAAGAATAGGATAAAGAATTAGTGACAGTTACTTATACATCTATGTATCTATCTATTTAATCTAATTCTCTGTTGATATCTAATCCATGGAAGGTGGTCCTACAAACATCATGGTCATATCTTGTCGCACTGCAGAAAAAAAGTTATTGATAAATTGGATATTTTCCCACAATGTAAAAAATCCAGTGTTGCTATAATCGGAGAACCTGTAGCTTCTCAAACCTGGCATGTCAGATGAACAGTTCATCAATAAAATCCACTGTATTTCAGGCTTTCTTTGCTTTGTTTTACTTGGAAAGCTTCCCAGAAGTAAAATAAATGTGTTTGTAATACGTCCTCAAGCCACTCTAATCAGCTTTGTCTGGCACACAGACTGACACATGAACAATAACAATTGTTTCTCTTTTGGCCCACTTCTTTTTTTTTTTTTTTTTTTAAGAGACTTTAGTTTTCTTACTGCTATTTAAAATTCTTTTGTGAAAGGCTTGGCACCCAGTAGCCCTGAATGATGGTGGACATGTGACAAATCTTTGGTGACTGCTGCCTTTGCTGCTCTTTGGTCTTTCTAATGAATGACTGGCATGCAATCTAAATAAATCTCATAAATAGCCTGAATTAGCAGCTTGCACGCAAAAGATTTGAGGTTAGTCCAAAACTAGAAATATATAGATGTTTTTTAATGACGTGGTTAAAATAATGTTATTTGAACCACAAGTTCAAATAACATTATTTGTCAAGCTTAATTCTTATCTATATAATTACATAAATTCATTTAGTATACACATATATACATTGCTACAATACTTGTATATATTAATTCTACACCATGAGTCAATGGTTCAGACATGCTTGAGCACATATTTTTCATAGACATTTTGATAAAGGTCTATGGTTGTAATTTGCTTCCAAGAGAAATGTAAATGTATCTGAAAAAGTCTGATTTGTATATTTTATATAAAATGTTGTGCAAATATGGGGCCATGTGTAGATCTCATCATATCAAATCCTGTTAGATCTTCCAAATTCACATAAACGGAATTAATCCAAAACAATATTATTATTATTATTATTATTATTATTATTATTATTATTAGCAGCCTTGCTAATAATAATAATAATAATAATAATAATAATAATAATATTTTAAAATATTTGTTTATCTTTTTTATTATTATTATTATATTTATATTTGTGTATCTTTGCATGTCTGTGGATAGGGAGCTAAGCAATTGTAAAATATGGTTTCAGCTGCTATGTTGTCATTTGTGTGCTTTGGGTTTGATTTTCAATGAACTAAAATCTCACATCCAAATTTCACCAGCAGGTTGTTACATTAACATCCTGTTTTGAATATTGGCTAAGTAATCTGTTATTATTGTTTATTTGGAATAAAAAGCAACTTATTTTCTGTTTCTTCTGTTTATATGTGGAACGTTTTTCCATGCTTAAGGCTTTCTTACATGATCATCCTAAACTTTTGTATCCAAAGTGACTTACATGTTAGGCAAAATTTGGTTATAGGATAAGGCAGCGCAGTCAAGGGTTAAGAGCCTTGCTCATGGACCCAACAGTGGCAGGCCAAACTTTACCACTGAATTACTATGTATCCCTCTGTTAGTATAACAGTAGTATCTCAGTGTGTTTGGGCATCATATTAGGAAATATAGTGCTTGGTAGATAGAGCCTGGTTTATTTACCAAGAGCATATTGCTTCAGTTGCCACTGTTCAGACCCTGTCTCACTTAAGCCTGACCTTATAAATGAGCATAAACTGATTCTACCATTGATAAAGACAAGTTAAAACCAGATATTTTGCAAGGAACCCAATGATAATGTGGTGTTAACGAATAGGTCTAGGCCCATGCACGAGCACTGACCTGTCTACCTGGACTGGATGCCAAACAGGAATCTAACCTAAGAATTACTGGTTTAATTTTAGCCTTGTGTAAAATGTACATTTGAAGCCTCAGGTCATGGTTCACGCCACCCACAGACCGTTCTGATCTTGACACTATTAAATTTGGACTTGGGCCACCCATAAGACTAATGAAACATGATGCTCACAAGTGTGGAATTTTCCAGCCTGTCAGAAGTGCTGGAGCAAACTTTTCACTGTGGGTTGATCCTTAAGGCCAATTTTTTGGGTTATTTACATGTCAGGTTTGCACTATAGATATTAGATTAAATTTTAAAATTGCAGTAGATGGATTGGCTACATTAAATTACCACAGGTGTGAATGTCCATGCATGGTGCCTGGTGTCTTTTCAAGGGTGTATTTTGTGCCCAGTGTTCCTGGGATAGGCTCCAGATCCAGTGCAACCCTGATCATGATTTCTGAAGGTTTCTGAAAATGGATGAATAAATGAATGAATGAATGAATGATTAGACAAACTACTATTCCAGACAGATCATGCTAACATTATAGTACTAAGTCTAATGTTTTTTTGTTTAATCAGGACCCTATTTCCAAAAAGCATTGTACAGTTAAGCTCATATGCATATTCATGATGCTCATATTCATAAGTTGCTCATAAGCTTATAAGTTCCTGGTTACACAATTGCACTTTTTGACTATATAATATA
>CM074947.1:9480466-9502165 GCA_037577455.1 Pangasius macronema
CCCTGATCTGAACATTTAAGAATCCACTTCCTTTTACTGAGATGCTGAATATAACAACACAAGACATGCACACACCCATAACATTCTTCTGTATATAAATATGTTTTTCCACCATGATCAGATTCTTCAGTCTAAAAGGAATTATGCCTAGTCGTAGTTTGCTATCAAGTTTCTTCTACCTATGCTTCCATTTTATTCAACATACCAAGCTGCATACCTAGTTGCAGCTGAGGTCTCAGGGTCAGGGTCAGGGTTGACCCTTGACTTTAATGAGGTCAGGGTTTATTGACCAAAGACTTTGCAGAAAATGCCTAGGGTGTGTCTTGGAGTAAATGCATTCTTCATGCTGCAGATGGTCAGATGGGTTATGGTGATGCTTTCTGCTTGATTCCAAAGACAGATGGTAACGGCTGATAATGCTCAGAAATGTGTGACGAAAAATATCCTGCAGTTATGACATGGCATTACATGACATTTAAAACTAAAACCAATGACTAAAACCAACTGAGCAAGTCTCCTGCAAGAAAACAGTCAAGCTACAATTAATGAATATTAATAGGCTTTGGTTGCTCATTTGGGATCTAAAATCCCAGATTTCTGCAAAGCTGCTTTGTGACAGTGTGTATTGCATAAAATGTTAGACAAAAGAAATTGAATTGAATTGGAGTACAAACAGCAGAAAAGTGAAATAAGTTTAGACAAAATATCAGACAGAGGACAGTTTTCTCAGGAGTTGTTGCATGCTTACATTGTACAGTTTAAAAAAAACGTATATGATCTAGGCCCAGTGCCTCATTCATGCTATTCATGCTTACTATGTTATTCAGATGTGTGTATTTCAGTTTGAAGATGAAATACTAATCCAATACACAAACCTTATTCAGTTTTTTGTAATTATTATTATTATTATGCCTGTGGTCTGGACTTTGTGTGTTTGTGAAGATATTGATGGTTACAGCTGATAGGCTGTTTGTCCTGGTCTTGTCTTCTATTTTGTGATGAGAAAATAGAAGTGAAGGCCTCAGTATTGTGCCTGTGATCTGAACATGGGAAAGACTGAACAAGGGACAGAAGCCAGCCTAATGGCATATTGTTTAAACTACTTCCTTTCTAGACAAGAGCTGTGTCCTTGGAGAGTAAACTGTATAGATAAGTGAGCTTTGCAGCTCTCAGGAAAAGGTCACAGGTAATGAGAAATGTTTACTGGAATTGGTAGATGTTCTGTGGTCATTTTGAATATAATTAGTCTCTTTATTAAATTTGCTTATAAAGGACAGGCAAATTTTACAATAAGGAAAATGGCATCATCAAACCATGTCTAGATATCTACATTTTATACAACAAAGTAAAATGAATCTATTGTGTGAACATTAAAGGAAACCTCCACCCTGACACTCATTAAGCATGTTTATATTATAATGTTTGTGATGTGTTTAGCACTTCCGGCACTAATTTGTTGGTTGGTGGTGTATGTTTTCACTCTGTGAAGTTAGCTGTTGTGTGCCGCACTGATGTCACACGGGAACATTGTTAGCACAGTTACGATGGCATGTAATGTGAGAAAACATTTTAACAATCTCAAACATAAGTGATAAAGATCAGATTTGGCTGTTAGCACCTAAAAACAATAAAACAAGAATTTCTTTTCTCACACATTTTCCAGAGACATTCACTCAGGGTTGCAGTGGAGCTCTGGAGCTCGTCTCAGGAAGTCTATCCCGGGAACACTGGGCATGAAGCAGGAATACACCCTGGAGGAGACACCAGTCAATTGCATTGCACACACAGATTCACACACTCATTCACAGCTAGGCTGATTTATCTTAACCAGACCACCTACTGGCATGTTTCTGAGAGGTGGGAGGAAACCTACATGCATTGCAGCAATGTGACGCAATTGGGCTGAGTTAAGGCAGATGCTCGGCTAGCTGGTGATCTGCTAGATGACACAATGGCATTGACGGTCATATTAGCATGAAAGTTCACACTTTGGTAGCCATTGTGTTTGAGGCAGGATATACAGATGAGGACGTGAGAGAAAAAGGAAAGAGGACTAAAGTGTTGCTGCATTTCTCTAGTTAGAGCAATGGCACCACTATCAGCAGACAGTCGAATGGTATTGTGGGTAATGTAGGAAACTGTTGATGAAAAAAGTTTTGATTAAAAATGTCAACTCAGAATTGAAACCCACAATAAGTTATTTGCACAGCTGACGATTACACACTGATTAAAAATATGGCTATGCAAGTCATTCATGGTGGATTTTTACTTTGATGCTGTAGGTAATTCTCTACACATACTGCATTGTTGTATATGAATATACATACATATGACACAGTGTATTATGTAGATCCAACTTGCACTGCTGTGCCAAAATATAATGTGTAATGCTTAAAGAGCCCATTTTTTATCAGTAGTGTTCAGTTAAAAATATTCCAGTCAAGGGCCACAGGGTTGAGAGAAGAACACATGAAAGGTTTAACAGTGCTATAAGCCTCAGTGTAGAACTGATGCTCTCACTCACTAAAGTGAGAACTCAGCTTTGCTCTTTTCTTTAGTGAATGAAAGAAATAAACCTTATGCACACACAGAGCTGTATCATAAACAAAGTTTTACACTTGTGTACCTTGTTCCTTTAGTAGCTGTAAGGGAATGAATGAATGTGTGAAAGCTCACTATAAACAAAGCATAAAGGGAAACTGTGCCAGCTGCCGCTGCTTACTGAAGGAACACCAGGACCAGAGAAACATGCTGGAATCTTCTTTCATATGTGATTGCATTACAGCGCTGGGACGGCTTATAAAACGGCCGACTGTGACAGTGGCAGAGACCCCCTGCTCTATGATAAAAGGGTAAGGAGAAAGACAGAGAAGGACAGAGAGCCTGAGGCAGATGGAAAGAGAAAGACAGAATGCAGGAAACAGACAGAGAAACTTTGCCATAAAAGGCAGAAAGTGAAAGGTTTACAGCCATAATAACTGGAATGTAGTGCTGACCTAAACCTGAATATTTGTCATGGTTTTCAAAAATATAGGTGGAAAAAAAACAGGCTTCAATATCTTTACCACTGGTGTTAGGTCTTTGATTCATTTTTGTACAGAATATTGTCATAATGGTCTGTGTACTGTATATATTGCAGCAAATGGTTCTTCCTTCTTTATAACACAGTGTGGCAGTATTCCCCTGAAGTCAAACATATCTACAATAATTTGTTCGATGACTCTTACAAAATTTTATATTCAAAATCTAACTCTAAAATGTAAATGTTTAAGATAACTTCGATAGAGTCGAATGGATCTTCTAAGGGATTTTCTAAGCTTATTTAGAAATGCAACAACGTGTTTACACCTGAAATACACTGAACCTCATAAGCAGTAGAATGGTTTAAACAGAAAGGTTATACTATTATTTTTTGACATATTCTCAGGCATGTTTATTTAAAGAAAATGGACATGAAGTAAATTTGGACAATGTTACACGGACTGAGCATAGATTACCTTAAATATGTACATAAATAGAACATTTGGTACTTTTGTCTTATACATTTGAGTATACAGAAATAATTTTCTCTAATACCTTTCAGGGCTTTATATGCACAGTGAGAGCTCAGCTGTTAAGCTTAAGCTAGTGACTTGAAGGCTGTGTATTCTCAAAACAGCTACAGCATTCGAAGGCTACTGTTGGGCCCTGGAAACAAGACATTTATCTGCTTAACTTACACTGAGATATGTCTGTGTGTCTGCCTCTGTGTCTGTCTGTCTGTCTCTGTCTATGTCTGTGGAGAAATGCAGGGGTTTCCACTAGATTTTTGAATTTGGCTGTGGGGATTTTCCCACTCAGCCACAAGAGTATTACTGATATCAGACATTGATGCTGAGTGAGGAGGCCTGTTCATACCAAAGGTGTTCAGTGGGGTTGTGGTCAGGGCTCTGTGCAGGCCACTCTTCTACACCAAACTTGGCACACCAAGTCTTCATGGACCTGGCTTTCTGCGCAGGGGCAGGAACATGCTGGAACAGGTTTGGGGCCCCTTAGAAGGGAAATTGTAATGCTACAACATACAAAGAGATCCTATACAATTGCATGCTTCTAACTTGTGTCAACAGTTTGAAAATGAAAATCAATGAATGAGTGTTGTACTATGATTTACATATCCATGTACATCATCAAATTATCAAATTATGACATGAGCTTGTAGCTTCTTGCCATTTATATAAATCAGTGGTGCCAGAGCTCCAGTCCTCTGCACACTCTGCCAAGTTTAACCTCTAAATGTAATTAGTAGACAATTTCTACTAAGGACCATATTGCACTGTGAGTCACACTGATGGCTATAACTAAAGGTGACATGCTGAGCTTGACCCGTATTAATTAGAGTATGGATTTGTTTGTGCATGCATATTACCAAATAATGTGTGATGGTAAAGTGCATGTGTGGTTGCGGTAAGGAAACATCGGCATGAGGTGTACTATAGCAAAAAGTTGAAGTATGATGCTTAATGGACAGTTACAGCTCTGATTTAGGCCAGGGACATGTGGAAAGTGGAAAAGATTTGCTAGTGTGGTGAGTGCAGTGGCATAGGACATGACAGAGAGGCTTTTCACCTAGCCTGCTTATTTGCATAAATCTATATTCACTTGCTAAACAGCTGTAGAAATTCTCCAGCTCCCACATGTGAGCTCTCTTGCTGGTTGATTACACACTAATACAGTTTAGTTTTGTGCTCAGACATGCTGTAAAGCATAATTTATTTCAGAAGCACATATTTTACAAATATATTCAAAGACATGCTCACATACAGTAGTTTTTTAGTTGCTGACCTGCAGCTATAAAGAGGAAAAAAGCATAAATGAAGAATTCTTTTTGTGCATCAAACTTTGTGGACCCTCATTCTAATATTAATGTGTATTGTTACGTTTGTTACAATCATATAGAATGATATAAATTCAAGATTGGCATTGAAACTCACTACTTGTTAAGAAGAGGGTCATGAATACAATGGAATCATTTGCCTCCTAACTGGAATATTCAACCCTGTCTAAACCTTAAAGAGGAACTGCACTATTTTAAAACAAAAATTTTGTCTTGAATTAACGCCTAGAGATATCATATGAACACCTCCTGTGTTCCTTTAAAAGCCTCACAGGTGATGGTTCAACACTGCATGACTTATATTACTTTTTTGGAGACTAATAATGTGTGTGTGTGTGTGTGTGTGTGTGTGTGTGTGTTTTGGTTTCATCAATATTCCCCTCTTTTATTATCGACAAACAAAACTGTGATTTAATGCAAATTTTTGCAGCTTTGAAAAAAAGAAAGAACTTCAGTGTCTTGTCTTACACTCATTTTATTGGAAAACCTGAAAAAGTCAAATAACACTCTTTCAGCCTAGAACAATTTACACAAATGGGACTTGGTCTGCAGACTTGGCCCACTGAATAAGTACACTCGATCCTGCAATATTTAGTAAAAGCACCTCTCCTGCCAAAACTCCTTTATCCACATGTTAACCAACACCATTCCCTTTCCAGAAATGTATCTCTTTATAATTCTCTATATAGGAAATTACATCCATTCTTTCAAACAGAGCCAGGCATGCTGCACTTCCTCTTGTCCTCCTCTTTGGGCCAGTAGGTTTTGTTCAGCAGACTCCTCAACATAAAGGAAAATGGAAATGTTCCTGCCCATCTGTACCATGAACCCTCTTCTTGGAACTAGAACATGCCTTAGTAAAACATGCCTCCAGGCTCCCATCCTGTTTGTGGGTGCTGTCTCAGATTGGTGAGAGCTTGGTGTGTTACAGCTCAGGGTCAGCAAGACACTGTTCATATTATTCTGAGCCCTGCTCTGGGACAGTTGGAGAAATTCCCCCAGTTTGAGTTATGCTTTCTTTGGCAATCCTGGACCATGGGCCAAAGCATATTAATCACAAACCTGACAGTTTCACCTCATTCCAGGAAAAGAAAAGGGACTGCTCTCTTGCTTTATACATTACTGGACCATTCAGAGTGATATCTATATATCTATATATCTATATATCTATTTCTCTCTCTCTCTCTCTCTCTCTCTCTCTCTCTCTCTCTCTAGAGAGAGAGAGAGAGTAATGTCTTCTGAAAATAGCCATTTGTACAGTATGATTTGTCCTTAGACCATTATTTTAGAGGAGGAATTATGAGATAGTATGAGGAAGTTGTTCTTGGATGTGCTACTTGTATATCAGAGGTGACAAACTCATGGCCTGTAGGCCAAATACAGCCCACTGCCTCATTTCACTTGGCCCATATGAGTTTNAATTTCATACTGGAATTGTATTATATATCACCTTTAAAAAATGTGACTCAAGACAGTTATACTGCATATTTGTGTTTATTCTGATTACCCATAAATAACATTATCATACAAACATTTTTTAAACATATGGACCTAGTTATGACAGAGCGTAAGAGAAAACCAAGAAGGTGCGTGGCCTAGCATTTCACATACAACTCACAGAGCCCTTGTAGATGGAAATGCTTGTTAAAATGGATCAATTTTGTGTCTAAAAACCTTCAGAAATGAATTTGGTGTTAACAGCTCTTTAATATAATGAGTGATTATCCAATGTAGCAACCTACAAAATGATGAGAACATTGACAAAGTGTGAAGACAAAAACAGTTGGAAACCAAAGCAACGATAAGCCCAGATTATTTAACTGCTATGGTTAAAAAAAAAAAAAAAAAAAAAAAAGCTATGGTATGAATTAATGCAAACAAAAATAAACATTGTTTACTGACACATGTTTAGAGAAAAATATGTATTTATAATACATTAAAAAACATAATAGCCATATGACCTCTCAAGTGCTCACAGAAAAGCAGACTGAGTTGGATACCCCTTTTATATATATAATAAAACAGAAACAAAAATAAATTATATCTCAACAGTTTCATTCTAAGGTGAATATCCTCTGTTTCCACTCATCACTGGGATCTGTTCTGCATGACTAATCTAGTCACTATAAAACACAGCACATACTCTAGACAGAAATGCAGGCCTTGAAGAAAAATAAATCTTTCATAGGAGTTTTATCCTGTTCACTTGTGCTTACTTGGATTAAGCTGGATGAGATTTATATTAAAGAGAGCACAAATAAACCTTCTTCCACTGTCTACCATGTCCACACCTCCTGGCCGCTCAGTGTAGACTGTAATAACAGATAAGTCATAGGCATGGAAAAAGAGAGGCCCAACTTCAAGGTTTAGTTATTTTTGCTTTGCCTTGTGAATGTTACATGGCAGTAAGAGTTGCCAGACTGCTACACTTTCAACCTCAAACCATCACCTTTCAGGGTCTCACAGTTGTGAAATGATAGTCTATGGGTAAATTGATTTCTTGCATGTGTTCGTGTGTTTTGAACCAAATGAACTGTAAACTTTTAAATAATAAAAAAAACCTAGTTTATTTTTGAATGTGGTTGTTGATGAATATAAATCATGGATATAGGTATTATCTTGAAAGTTTAAAGGGAAGTTCCCATGAGCCTATATGGATCATTTTGGGGGAAAAACACACTTTCAACACTGAGAACAACCTATCCATCGGTTTAATATCTTATTTAAATATGAACAGGTGATACGTGTATGTTTGCTAATGGTCAGCACTACATGCACGTGCAAATCAGAGTGTAACACCACGCATGCATACTCTACCAACTGAAGAATGAAATATACAGTATTCAAAGAGCAAGCCGAGTAACTGAATCCACATGATTGATTATTTTAAAAATCCCCCTTTTACATACTAAATCTGAATCATGACTGACATAGGTACCATTTCATATTTGCTCACCAAACCAGGTTGGTGAGGTAGCTAGCTAGACTAATGCTAATTTACATTATGCTAGTCACATGTCATAGCTACATCATTTGAAATTAATTTGAGCCACACTTTTAAGGTCAGTATCATAATTGTTGCTCTTCTTCTTTCGGCTGCTCCTGTTAGGGGTCATCACAGTGGATCATTGGTCCGCATATTTGATTTGGCACAGTTTTCACACCGGATGCCCTTCCTGGCACAACCCTCCCCAGTTTTATCTGGATTTGGGACCGGCACTGGGAGTGCACTGTCATGTGAAACTCCAGTGGCTGGAGTGGGTTCCCTGGCCAGGAATCGAACCTGGGCCGCAGCAGTGAGAGGCCTAACCACTAGTCCTCCAGGGACCTGTCAGTATCATTATGTAAACGCCATATATTAAATAAGTGGAGAATTGGTTTACCTGAGGGCTATATGAGTTAGCCATGGTTAATTGGTAGCTACAGTCAGTAACAAATCTCATTATTAAAGCAAAGTGCATGTTCGCCTAGAAGTGAAGTGAAGTGAAGTGACTTTGTGGCCAAGTATGCTGACCCATACTCGGAATTTGTGCTCTGCATTTAACCCATCCAAGTGCACACACACAGTAGTGAACATACACACCCGTGAACACACACCCGGAGCATATAAGTCAGTTCAGTTAATGTTACAGCTACCTAGTTTAAAAAGGAGGTTAATAGACACAATAGCTAGAATTTATCCTAGCTAATAGTTAGTATGTGAACAATTTCTAAGTCAGTTTCTAGCCAAGTCAGCTAGCTAGCTGACTTATATACTTCATTCATAACTACTTTTTCCTTTCCTGGTAACCTTTCCTTTCCTATAACAACAATAAACCAGCTTCTAAACTACAAGAGACTCATGCTGAATGACTGATGTACATGATGACAAGTAAGTGACTGAGGCACAATTATTGTCTGTATTGTCAGCTGTCAGCTGCCTGAATCTGTGCCTATGATTTAAATGTTCTTGACTTAGGACTGCAGATGATCAGGGTGCTTAATGTTCTACCACATTCTCTGTTTTCTCATTAAAAACAGGGCTATTTCCTTGTAAAAACAGCACTATTCATGCAACTACAGAGCCTTGGATCATGACTGTCAGATTGTGGGACAGTGTCTGTGCCATTAGTGCTGGGTGAAAAACATTAGAAGGGGGCTAGAAGTAGATTCCCCAAGTACCTGAAATGAGAGTTTATAGGGCAGCATTGTGTAGCCTTGGAATAAAAGAAGTTTTATAACAGTTCAAGGATTACTCCTAATTCTTTCTTCCCTGGAAATATCATACCATAGTGTCATCAGTCAATGTGGATGTTCTGACAGAGTCAAGCTGAGTATACACAAAACAGTCATATTTTTGGTTTGGATTGTAATATGATTTGCAGTGGTGAACCATGCATTTTAGGTCTTCAATTCATTCATGAAGGTAAGAAAATGATATCATAGAATGGACAACATGCACTGCTGAGCATTACTGCAAATTAAATAATGTTAAAATAAAATTAAAATAAAAAGACAACACTTGCTTTCTGAATCTCGTCACTGAAGCGCTCACCTAAGACATAGCGATTAGCTGTATGTAAAAGGCATGATAATGTAAATCATGACAGCTAATGGTTAGGGTTCTACTAGTGGTTGGATCTTGGCCTTACGGAAAGCATAGAATGACTTTTTTCCATGAAATAGTTCCATGCTTTTGAAATTTAAACGTGATTCGTTGATTGCTCTGTTATGTATGGAAAGAAATTTTATTGGTTATGTTATGGGTTAATTGGTCACATAAGCCCATTTATCCACCTCCTGAATGCACAGCTAGTCTCCTAAAAGAAGAAGTTGGAAAGTTTCCAGCAAAAATGTACTGTCAAAAATATGATGATGATGATGATGATGATGATGATGATGATGATGATGATGACTATTGATACAATAAAAAAATGAAGATGCTATGAAATAAAAGCTAAAATTAATGAACTAAAATTACAGACATGACAGTTTTAGCTTTAAAGCTGAGCAATTCTCAAGCATGTTCCTTCTGCAGCTCTCTTTTTATAGGTCTCACAGCAGCCACCCTCAAAATATACATAAATACAGGATGGTTTCTGTAAATGCTTTATACACACAATGAGGCACAGTATATATACACAGTATATATACTATATTACTAAAACTGGCTGCCACCTGCTTCTAGTCTGGACTGAGGCCATAATGGTCATCAAAAAAAGGAAAACATTTAAAATAAAACAAAAAAGAGCAAAATAACGAGTATTCAGTGAAAGATATATATATACTATGTAATACATGATCTGTTGATAAAGCTGGGTTTGTAGTCAGTAAGTGTGTATAATCTACCTGAATATGAAAACAGTATGCTTATACACAGCTAAAATGTACATCATGAGTGAAATTCTAAAAATCTGTCAAGGGCTGGAGTATAACTCAGAACTGAAAAACGCTGTCATTAGCCTAATGCCATGTCATTGTAGGCACAAACATGGTTGTTACCTCTGTAACAGGGTTTTCAGGGTTCAAAAAGTCATATCTATAATGTGTTTTCTTTTATTAAATGGCAAAATGTATTTTATTCCTTAGTATGACTTAGTAAATATACTTTACTTTACAAAGCATACAATGTATGACTTAATTATGCACCTTGTTTAGGTCATATTGTGGTTTCTTTAAATAAAGGAGTTGAAGCCACATCTGTTCACTAGAACCAGTGCAATGCGGGAAACACACAATAATGGTTAACATATGACTTCAGTTCTTGAACATCAGGAGCAATCAGATGGAATGTAGCAAAAAGAACCATGGCTGAGAATATCGCATGTTTATTTCTGTTCTCATTCACAGGAGACTGTGGACTGCACCAAAACGAGCTAATTGCATTACAGATAGAAATCAACGGCATCTGAGGTCTGCTTATTTAGTTTTGTCGCATTGAAAAGTGGATATTAAATATAACCTCAAGCAACAAACAAATAAACCTTTCATGAGATTTTAGGGCCAAACAAATGCCATTATGATAACTGCAGTTATAGCTACATTTCACATAGGTGAAAGCAGCTGAAATTCATTTAAATATCTTTAGCAAAAAAATTATACAAAAAGAGGAAAACAACAATGTCGAGCAACTCCAGACATGTTAATTACACTTGTCTGGTTGTAATACTTATGTTTCAGCATTACTTCAGTGACAGCTCTTAATTACAGTAGTGAGTAGAGATCTCACTCTTTGTAAGGAAAACTGTTTGCTTTTGAGCTGTTAGCTTTTACAATCCTACCCTCAACTAAGGAATATGGCCCTTTGTCATGGTCCAGGATGTTTATTTATGGCCTGTCCTATGCATTTGTGCTGCTTCAGTGGAATGTAGGGAATGCTAAAGACCCTCTCTTCCCTCTGACCAAGCAACTTGTAGACAAACGGTGCAGGCGTCTGGCTGTAGAAATGATGCACTGTTCGCCCACCTCTGATCCCACTGCAGGGCATTCTGGGTGAATGAGAAGAATGTCAGAGACGAGGGAAAAGGTGGCTGGGCTCCATATTCTCTCTGCTAGCACATCTGTAACATTCATTTTTAATTCAAGATTTCTTGGACTGAAATGTAAAAATAATAATAACATGTATGTGTAGCATTCATAGTACACAGCATTTCCCAAATGGGACATATCAAAAAGTTACTTATTTGCTCGTTTATTTTATATTGTATCTCCACACAGTAAAAACATAGGTATATGCTTTGATGCTTTTGTAGCACAGTTAATGAGAGAGTCAGTATAAATATAATATCTGTACAGGGTGGGGGGTGGAGGGGTTGTGACAAAGTTTGGAGATAATTCACACAGCTGTACATCTCTTAGAGAAATATCATTACATCATTACATAACATGTAACATTGTGCATTAGTGAACAACAGCATAGAGTAAAATGTACTGCTTTTATTTACACCTGTGATAGAACTGATGAGCACACCAAACAGTTTTATTTCTTGCTTTAACCCAATGGTGACATTAAAAGGCACAATATCTCTGTGCAGCTTCCCTACACTTGATAAAGCATGCATCTCTTATGACCTACAAGAGAAACAACACTGGTTAAGCACAGACAGTTGAAGTTGAGGATAAAAATATACTGGGAGAAATATCACTGAGGCAGCTCTGCCTTTTTAGTTCATTTCCAATGTAGAATACCCATAAATCTTATGTGTTTGATTTGACTGGCAAGTCTTTCTTTTCTCTTCCTGCTTTTGCCAGAGGCACAGTTCAAGACTCAGGCTTACCCATGATATTGAGTATATCATCCAAGATAGAAGGGCCCAAGTCCAGTTCGAGAGACAGTAGTGACCCTGTGTTGTGGTTCACAGACTCCTGAGAGGGACTCTTGCTTTTAGAGAACTCAAAGTCAAAGTCACAAATGCGTCCTTCCTCTACACCACTATCTCTATTTTCCCAATCTCCATTCATGCTGGCCAACTCTTTTTCATACTGAAAGATGTCACTGTTCATGTCATTATAGCCATTATTGCTGATGCTGTTGTCTTTGCATTTGCTACTCCAATTGCTGTTGCCATTTTCATTGTGATTGCCATTGATGAAGATAGACATTAATGGCTTCTTTGTATCCTCATTCTCAGAGGTGTACATGGGGGTATTCTTTTCCAGTGATTTCTCTACGAAGTTGATAGGAAATAAGGAATTCTCACTAACCTCCTCTAGAACAGGACTGGGATCACGTCTGAAGATAGTTATCGACTGAAGAAGGTTCTCCATTTGCAGGATCTCCAGATCATCTGTCCCCTCTGAGCTAGCAGGTGGAGTGGGTGGCCCAACCAGGTCGTCCAGTGGGTCCCTGGTCATGGGTAACATGGTGCTAGTGACATGAGGCAGGGTCAGTGCTTGGCTTCCCCCAATGGTAGGGAGAGAGATAGCATTCTTCAGGATTGGTGAAGGAGTTTCAATGTAGGAGGCATCAGATGCACTGTTAGCGCGCATGAACTCGCCATGGACACCATATTGTGGTCGACCCAGGCCACTCTTACCAGGAAGCAACTCAAACTTGCCCTGAAGGAAGGTCATGTCACCAAAGGTGTCACACAAACCCCCTTTCCCAATGTGGACAGTATGGCGGAAGTCTCCTAGTGGAGGACTGATCATGTCTGGGGACAGAATGTCTCTTAGGCGACACTTCTTCCCTTTCTTGCTGTTGTTGGATTTTAGGTAGATTGGAGTTTTGGCGGGCATCTCAGAACAGTAAAATCCGTGAGAGAAGAGAAAGAAGAAAGGGAGATGTCTTTGAACCCTATGATCCTGATATAGAACTGATGCTGATCCGAGTTCTCCCCAGATAATGAGAGGAGTTACATTCTCAGACACTTGAGGATTGTAGATATACAGTGATAGTGTCCTCAGGCCTCAATGTTGGGCTGATTTGGTCCTAAAAGGCCAGATAAGATGTCTTTTACCTGGAGAAAAAAAAGGGAAAAACATTTCTCTTTTTAATATTGTTTAGACTATTTTTTTTGGTCATTTATATTTAATATTTTCTTACAAAAAATATCCAATGGATCTCATATCTAGATCCATTAGGGGCTGTTCAGTTGGTTCCTCTGGGGGAAATCTTAAATGGTCTATGTAGAAGCCAACAACAAAGTTTTTCCTTATCAGAAAGAGTTCCAACTTTTCATAATGTGTTCTATGGATTCAGTCAAGAAAACAGCCTGACCTGTCTATTGTCTTATGTTTTATCTTACATAAGTGACCTGCCTTATATAAAGCAGTACATGTGTAATGATTAGAGCTGATGTTTTACTTTACATTCCATTCAGTTTTCAAGTAGTGCCCCCATGCACAGGTTGACATTTTCATAGACTAGTCGTGCCAGTTTGTCATTGATGATATATGGCATCTGTCATGAAACCACCCAACAAAGATATCACTTTACCTAAATCATAGCAAAGCCTCTAGGGAGGTGAAAATCAGCATGTGCCACAGAGGATAGCCCCCAAAAATTACCCTTTTTTATAATCATAACCCTGATTTCTGATCAGTATAACAACCAGAAAGACATGAATGGTGAGGGGCCCAAGCTGTTGTTGGCTCAAAGTCAGTCCAGCTCCTGTTTAGTATGTGCTAATATGAACCAGCTGCTTTCCACATTGGTCTAAGAGAGGAGATGGGACTTTAGAAGGATCAGAGTGAGAATGACTCAGGAGAGAAAGCTACCGTACTGCCATGCAGACAGATTAAATCAGAGAAAACGCTGTAATTCTACAGATATTTTCATAAAAAGACATAAAAAGCATATTTATGTGCAAAACTAGGGTGTAAGCAAATGCTGAAACGACAAGGTTTAATAGCATGTAAAGTGATGTTGATATATTTCTAGATAAGGAGAGTGAGAGTGAGAGAACTGAGGGCAGGAGAGAGAGAGAGAGAGAGAGAGAGAGAGTGAGAGAGAGAGACAGGCAGAGTACTTGCCCATTTATAGACATATTTACTTTTGAGAAACCTCTAAGCGCTGACCCTCACCGACAGACTGCGAGCTATCACCAAAGCAGTGGCTGGGCCAAGTCCACACCAGTGAGTATGACTGAAAAAACATCCACATTCCTGTAGCAGCACAGCTCAGTACTTTTCTTGCCACTGAAACCTCAATCAGAAAAGCACCTAAAACTATGAATAGATGCCACTAAAGCAATGTTGCGCAGACATTGACATTTTATTACCTATCCAATTTTTTGTGCTTACAAGTGAATAAAGAAAAGTGCATTAAGCCTTAAAGGGGGAGAATTTTGGCTGAAATAAGACACTATAAGCTTCAGCGCTGTGCTTTCTCTGCCCTGAACACAGCGAGTGGCAGCCAAAGAAGACAAAACAGCAGAAATTCCAATCTGTTTACAAAACAGCATAGATTCCATTTCCTCAGGATACATGACTTGACTATGGGAAAATGCTAACAATTTACAGTGCATGTACACAACGTTAAGGTTAACACTGGACTGGAGTAGAGTACTTGTGACATTGTGTAGGGAAAATTTATGGTACTTAAACAATGAGTGCTATTCCTTCTTACATAGACTGAATGAGTGGCATTGTTCTTTTTAGCCTACTCTACATGTGTGTGTGTGTGTGCGTGTGTGTGTGTGTGTGTGTGTGTGTGTGTGTGTGTGCGCGTCTCCTTTTGCACAGCCCAGAGGGTAGAGTCCACATGTCTTTAAAGACATTTTTAGATGCTGATGCATTTCAACACAAATAGCCTAAACCTCATTTGACTAACGTCCAGAGAGCTATATATAGTTTCTCTAAGCTTTATGGATGGATAAGGAATGTGTGTGTGTAGGCAAATGAATGCGTGTTAGTATTCCTGCTGTCCTAGCCTAAAATTAGTGTAATTGTATTATATGGCAATGTGAAAGTGTGGGTGAAGAGATTTTATGTGTTTCTGTGAAAGGCACACATGTCGAGGGAAAAGAAAGTGTGAAAACTCTGAGTGTCACAGTTAAACCAGCTAAACTATTCATTGCACTGTCTGTTCATTTATATTTAACTTCCTCCTTTGTCTTCTTCTCTTCATTCTGCTCGGTCTCCATAATAATCCCCTCGACTTCCGTTATGTTTCTGCAACTCTGAAGTTTGACCTTGACTCGATGCACTCACTCCAGCGAGGAAGCAAATTGGATTCACACCAACAATCTAGCCTGTCGCGTGCCACAAGCACCCCCTCCCCACCCGTGATCAGCATCCACATTCTTTTCTAATAGGAACGCTGTGTGTTTATGTCTTTGTGTGTATGTGTGAAAAGAGAGAGAATGAAGCGTAGAATGTCATTACAACTATTAGCACTATTAAATTATTGATCAGTCATAGGCTTTCACACCCTGGAAAACTACTTGCCAATTCAAAATGATTCAAAATGTAAGAAAATGTACACATCTTGTGTTATTTTCCATGAGGAAATGGTTAGTGCTTTCAACTCGATACTAATGCCTTCACAGCTGAGCAGGGAGCTTTTCAACGTGGAATGGATGTTAGCAAATACCGTGACGGATGCACGCCGGTAAACACAGTAATACTCTTTGAGGTGGGATTTGATGTCAAGACATGTCATACGGAGTAAATCTGTCACTTCGCTTGGGAAGCAGGACTCGATGCTCAAGTTTCACATGAGGAATTTCACAAATAAGTACACATTCTGTCAGTGCTTCAAGAAACCCTGTCTGAGATCTCTGTAATTGTAAGGTTGAAAAATTACACAGTAGTTAAATTTGTTGCAGTTCACAACACATTTTTAAAGTAATAGTTAACAACCAAAATACAATACTTATGCACTGTAGTGGTGAATGCATCCCTTTTATTTAGTGTCTGGTTTTTAAACTAAACCCCATTCTCTACTACAGTATCATTTTTAAAAATATTCTGAACTGGTTTTAAAAATATGGACAAGGCACAGGTAGTGTGTGTCTTTGGTCCTCTATCTGTGGCTTGTTTAGATTTTAAGGCATGGACTTGCAAATGGAGGGCAAGACCACACTAAAGCATGGAACAACCCAATTATGTATAGGACACAGTTACGTTGATAGAATATCTGATTTGTTCCTTTTTTTGCAAAATAACCAACCAAATAATCCTCATTATTGTATCAGATTTATAGTTGTTCTACAGTCTACGTCTGGAACCCTTAAGGATTCTTCACTTTGATCCGCTCGGGGAACCCTTCAACCCTTGGGGAAGCTAAGAACCCATAGCTATACAAACTTGATGAACTTTTGATAAAATTATGTACCTTTAAACTTTAAAGTGATGAACCATTGATAAGAGTTAAGGTTCAATAATAAATTATAATCTATAATCAAATAGTATATAGTAGTTCACTAATTAAAAATAGCTTCTAAATCTTTTATCGTTATACTAATTTTGAAATTTGAAAACAAACATTAAAAGGTTGGCAGGGATTCTCAGGTCTATTCCAAGCATCCCACTGCCTACCAAAAAAAAAAAAAAAAAAAAAAAAACCTTTTAAAATAAATTATGTTCTAAGCTTCATACAACCATCATTCATTAAGTGGTCAATAAATTAGTAGTAACCTTAAACCTTAATATGTTACCAAGCTTTTCTATTGTGAATGACTCAGTCACCATGATCTATATATGCATCATTAAGTCAGAATAATTGTATATGAGTGAAAAAACCTCTCAAACATGACTTGAGGTCAGATTTGGGGTGGGTAAACCACTAGCAAGGCATATTTCAAGACTAGCAGCTGCCATTCTGCCACCCACATAGCCGTGCCCATGTCCTCTACTGCAGAATATGACTATGGATTTTCCTTCCATCCATCCACCCCCCTTCTGTCACACACTCTTTTCAGAGGTGTCAGTGCTGTACTATCTCAATCATCCACAGTGGAGCATAAGGCCTGCATGCCAGCAGGTTCATCAGTGTATCTCTGATCCTGCTTGCTGAGTGAGAGCCAAAGCCTGGACCCACTCCAGTCACTAAGAGGGTGCTGTTTAATTACGGAGATGGGCCGATAGAAGGAGGGGGTCTTAATGGGGGCTAGTGAGACAGCAAGTAAGGGTCCTTGTGTTGACTTATGTCAGTTTGCTAATTTGTTCTTGGTAATTAAATCACAGCCAGAGAATGTGGGTCGTATTATTATTAGAGCGAATATGAGCATGCTCTCATCTAGACATCTGCAGTGATAACATTCAGCAGTTTAAGCTCACTGTATGCAGAGGTGCATTTCGAGGACAGACGTTAATTTAGTGCCTACAACAGTGCTGTCTCTGAGTGTCACTCTGACCTATTTTAACCTTGGCCTTTTTTGGCTGAAAACGTGGTGGCTACTTGGGGCTCTGCAGTTGTTGCTGCTGATGCTGTATTTAAGATCAATCCAACTGTGGCAGTGAGATGATCTTATGCTAGACATATACAGCTGATGTCTCTGAGGAAACACATGACAAGCATGTCATTGGAGTGACCAAACAGTCTCTGCAGACCGACCCTTAACCCTAAACATTCCTACGTCCAAAATAGACAGAAGACCCCATCTTTTGCACTCTGTAATAAAAGAGATTAAAGGCTGATAGCACATAGGCTAATGGCAGCCTTCACTCAACATTCCTCCAGTTTGGCTTGCCAGTTTGTAACATAAAGGGAGCTGTAATTATACTTCAGGCTAGGCGCTTCCTTTCGAGGCCTGAGGGCTAGAGAGTTCTGAGTCTTTTGAGACAGGCAGGGTGGAGCAAGTATTCTTCTTGCTTCAGACTCATCTTTTATTCCCTCTTTCTTTATTTTTTCCCTCCCCTGCTGTCCACCTCTCCTTCTGTTTTCAGCCCCCATGTTGTCTTTGGCTCTCTGTGTGCAGAAGATGAAATGAGAGGGCTGAAAAACACGAAGGGGACGTCAAAACAGCTGGAAGAACTCTCCAAGTTCTTCTGGTTGCCGCTGAATAGCAGCTCTACGGTTATTGCGGTTACTGTGTCGACTGAGTGGGAAAGTGTTTGCTGCAGTGGCAAAAAAGTATCAGGTTGCTTTTGCTGTGCTTCAACTCTTGTTGTGGGCACATGCTCGACTACTTCTGTGTATCTTGCACTTGTGTGTCATTGCTTCTGCTCTACTCTGAGAACTTAGCAAAACTCCTACAGACACAAAGCCTACTAAACACAGTCACACATGTGGCATGCACAAAATAATTTAATGGTATAATATACTGCAGAGTTTTTCTCTTTACCGAAAAATGCACGGCCCCTTGATTTTCTTCAAATCTCAAAATTAATTAAGGCTAGTAAATGTTTATAAACCATAAACCCTAAGCATTATTTAGTGTTATTCAGCAGTGCAGCACAATTTACTAATACCTCTTATATAATATCTATTAACTCATATTTAAAAAGAAACCAAAGCATGGAAGATATATAATTCAATATACAAATGTCACCTTAATAATACCTTTAAAATTATGCATACTGTATACTGGCAGAATATCTTGTGACTCAATAATTCACAGCTTTTTTTTTTTACCTGTGTATTTATCTTCTTGAGATGAACTTCTCAGTTCTTCCTGCAGAAGCAGTGGCCTGTCTTGTGAAATTTTTCTGTCCCAAATTTCTTCTGTGTAGTGTAGTCTACAGCGGTTTTCTCTTCCTCCCTGTCTCGCACTCCGTCTTTCCGTCTCTTAGCCCTGGATGTCCGTTCCTCACAGGCAGGAGGTCTGCCGGACAGCTGTTTAGGAATTCCTCTGCAATACTGTGTGCGGCTTCTCTCTTCTCCGTTCTGCTCGAGGAGAAATCTCCTCCTCCTCCTTCCTGCTCTCCCCTTCTGCAGCACCTGTCTCTGTCTTTCTCTCTCTCTCTCTCTCTCTCTCTCTCTCTCTCTCTCTCTCTCTTTCTCTCTCTCTGTGCAATCACTTTGCCTCTATTTCTGAGGTTTCTCAGCTTCACTGAGAATGGACAGTTTCATTATGAGAAGCTGTGTGGAGAGAGGGTGAAGCTGGCTGTAGATGAAGTCCTATTAGGAGATCCTGGTTGTCAATCACCCTGTTTCACTCTCTCTTTCCCTCCCTGTGTTCCTCATAGAGTCTCTACCCTCCCTTTGTTTCATCCTGTTGCTCTATCCTAAAATCTAAATCTAACAGAAAGCATGCACTCCCTTGCTATTGGATGTATGTGTTTTGTGTACTTTCTCACTCTCTATCAGTCACTCTCTCTGTCTCGTTTCCCTCCCATAATACACATTCAGATATGCACCAATGATTTTTGAGCATTTTCCTCCCATTCTTGCATTCATACTTTCCAAGCTTTTCAAGCTTTTCCCCCTTTTTATGATTCATCTCTCACTGCATACAGAGAGAGAGAGAGAGAGAGAGAGAGAGCACATCACAAAGAGCACAACAGGGCCCATTTAAACCATGTGTAAGTGATGCAGTGCAGCCTTGCTGGTCTCATTACAACAGAAAACATTTGTTTTCATTGAATTGCCCTTCAGACAACATGCACGACAGCACACCACAAGGCTGCTCTTGTGGGAATTGCTTTAAGTTTTACAGCCTCTTCTCTACTGTGGTTTTTCTTAAAGGACAAGCATGTTTACAGTGCCTGTGTGTTGTAAATATCTCTTCCTGAGAGCTCCTAGAAAAAATGCACACCAGGTTTGCTGAAGCCTCATCACTTTACACATTTCCCTTATTGCAGGTTTCCTTGGCAACAATCACGGCTCTGCAGTGATGTTGCAACAGAGAGAGAGAGATGAAAATGCCTCTGTCTACCTATGTGTCTGCACCAGTGTGTGTGCCTCAGAGGCATAGAGTATGTATAAGTGAGTGGTTGCTTAAGAACAGGTAGCTTCTGGCATGTTCTTGCAGGTTTGTTTAAAGTTCTGTGCTTGCAGCGTCAGCATTTGACAATCATAAAAATACATATAAATCTCTTCTTGCCTTCTTGACTCCTCACACAGACGCTCACATAATCCATTTATCTGCTGCTCTGTAACACATTTAGTCCTCTAATGTGTAGAAGAGGCTGACTGTGTTTCTTCAGGGCTGGATGTTCTGACTAGTGGGCTAAAGTTGAGCCACCCACTAATTAACTGAAACAGGCGTCGTTTGGTAACATCTAAACAGCCTTCTGAATGGGAGCGCTTTGGCCTTGGGGGTGGATGTGCAAAAAGTGATCTCATTGAGGCAGGCATGTGGAAAGCACATGGTTTTGAATAGAATACAGTGCAGTGCCTTGAAAAAGTACAAGTAATATGTTTAAGGCTTTCCACTGCACACCCAGAACAACTTGTCCCAGCAAAAAAGCTCCTCTTCTGTTTGACATATATAAACTATCTGATAAAAACCCTGTCTGTTTTACTGCTTAGCTACTTAAACCATTTAATACAGTTTTAATCCAGGCTGTGAAAACTCTTCACCAGGAGCAATGCTAACAAATAGACAATAAAATACTGTTCAAACTTGTGACCCACAGCCAGGAATCTCTCAGTCATCCAAGGCTGACACTGTGTGTTTTCGTCTCTTAAAATGTCATGTTTTCAAAATGTGGAATTGGAATCACTACATTTTCCCTGTTTCTAATAAGTTTGTTTTTGGTTGAGCAGGGAGAACAACTGGACTTTGTGCAGCCTGCCTTCCCAGAATGCAATGCGCTGGTTAACTGCTGCTACTGAAGTCAGAACACTGAATGTCAATAGACACTAAAATCCAAAGAGGCTGTCTGTCTTTTCCGGTATTATTTCAGATGTATTTTAGGGACATGATGTAGAACTAGATTTATTTTAACAGTGAAGTCAGGACTTTCACATAGTAAAACTAGTCTTATGTAAAAGCAGTGCATAACTGCAGTAATGGGTTTGTGTTTCTTTTGATCTGGTTGTGTAAGAATTTATGCAAATTCTTAGAATGTCCATTTCTGTTTAATTAGCACTTCTTCTGTCAAGCCAGCCATCGCTTGAAGTTTTATTGTCATACTTGGAAATAAATGAAAGCAGTAATGAGTTTTGTCTGAAACTCTCCTGAAACATGAAGGATGAATTTAAAGTCATTAAAGACCATATTCCTTGTAAGTATTTGTGTGATTTTTGTTTTTTTTTTTTACTTTACGTAAGAGTTTATATAAAGACTTGTATTCGTAGGGCTACATGACATACACTCCCGAACAAAATCTTAAGACTGGGGGAAACATTCCAAGTATTTCGCATTTTGCTCTGGTGGATCGTAACCAGGTTGTAAGAACTGCTTCAAAATGTCAGAAGAAGAAAAATGTGCAAGAGACAAAAAACAGATTGGCAATTTATTGAAAACTGCATTTAAACTCAAACAGGCTGTTCATCAGCTGATCAAAAGTTTAAG
>CM074947.1:9509159-9526600 GCA_037577455.1 Pangasius macronema
GATTTAGCTTTTCTTAACTAGCTTTAATTGATATTTTACTACTATTCTTTGGTGAAAGACAACCAATATACCATAGTACCCAAAATCAGTGTGTGATTTGAGGTGTAGACTGATTTCTTTCTCTTTTGACATTCTTACTATTTTCTATTCTTACTTTAACTTGAGGAAAGCATTTTCATTTTGACTTAAGTAAAGAACTGGTAAAGCTCTGGTAAAGACTGGTAAAACTCTTTCATTTTAGAAACTATTCTCTCTATATATATATAAAACCCTCTTTACATAAATTAATTAGAGGAGAGATGCATCCAAGCCATACTAGCATCACCATCATCAAGCATATAATTATTAGTATTATCTGTTTATTTTCTATCTGAATCCGATGCTTATTAAACTCATATGATTGAAAGCCATTGTATTTGTTTGTATTTACATTATAAAGCAGGTAAAACCTGGGAATGTGTCATGAACACCTTGCTTTTTTTTTACAATCTGATTTCCTCTTCATTCAGTAGATAAAGCGATATTTCCCCTATGTGTAAACATGCAAATGACAGTCTTGTACATCCACAGTTACGTCATTTTCAGCCATAGACGTGTATGTGTCAGAGACAGGTGAAGAGTATTGCACCTATGCAGACACAAAACAAGCACCTGGACTGATCTGAGCCTGATATTTATCTTCTGGGTATGGTATGCAAGGCCACTGCAGGGTGTCACGTACAGTGGTAGCCACGGCTGCACGTGCAAGCTCTTATAGCACCATGAGGGCCCAGGGTCATGGTGAGGACAGTTACATATATCTCCAACATCACAGTTTCTATGTATCTTTTAAAATATCGAATTATCTTTCAAAACTATTCCTTCCTGTTACTGTAGACATGTACAGAACCAGCTAGTGTTTCATAAATATTGTTTCCTATAATTATATACTATTCATTTTTTACTTAACTCATTGCATATTGTGTAATAAATTGCTAGTTTCCTTAATTTCCTGTGTACATGATGCAATTCAAATTTTGGATAATTTGGCAAAAGATTAAATAAAATACATAAATACAGTTCTATATTTGTTCTGAATAAAATTCTGATCATTGTTATATCCATTGTTTTTGACTGCATATATTCCACTAAAATCCTTTCATTCAAATCATAACTCACATTAGTGCAAACTGAACTGTTCACACTGGAGTCATATTTTTTATGTGATAATCTTCTAGTTGAATATATACTGAACATTCCTGAGTACTCTATCCACCTCTAATAGCTCTAGAGCCCTTGAATTTTCAATACAAACCTCTGCAGTTCTAAACAATATTATTAACCATAATGAATTAGGGGGTAGTGTTGCCCCTAAATTGTAATTATTTGAACTTTCTCTATGGTTCACAGTAGAATATCAACACAGACAATCTTATCTATGTTAGAGAGAACTGATCACATATCAGACTCTCAGTTAAATGTTTTATCGTAAATACCAGTCATGTTTTTGTTGCATTTCTCTGAGTTCCCCAGAGAATTCAAAAAATGCAAATGCGTGCATTATACCATATAAAAAAAAGTCTACACACCCCTGTTACGATGATGGTTCTTGTGAAGTAAAAAAAAATTAAACTAAGATATCGTGTCGGAACTTTTTCCATGCTCGATGTGAAATCACAACGTGATTAAGTGAAAAACAATCAGAAACATTTTAGGGAAAAATAGGAAAAATAAAATAAAATTTACAATAACCTGGTTGCATAAGTGTGCACAAAATTTTATAATTGGGGATGTGGCTGTGTTCAGAATGAACCAATCACATTCAATCGTCGTTCAAAAGTAATTACACTACAGCTGTCATCAATGAAATTATTCTGATTAACCCCAAATAAAGACCAGCTGTTTCTGTAGGATTTTCTTGACATCTTTTTTGGTTTCATCTAACTGCTGAAGCCAAGCTCTNTCCCTCCAAAAGTTATAAAAGGACAAGATAAAAACCTACCAGGGAGGCTGCCAATAGACCTATAGCAACATTAAAGGAGCTGCAGGAATATCAGACAAGCACTGATTACTCTCTGCATGTGACAACAATCTCTCGTATTGTTTATGTCTGGGCTAGGGTGGTTAGACCGAAACCCAACTAAATCACCCTAAACCATGTGGCAAAATGTGTTATGGTCTGATGAAATCAATTCTAAAAGGTATAATAATTCCATAATTCCAAAAGATATGTTTGGCTCAAAAAAGCACATCACCAAAAGAACACTATACTTACAGTGAAGCATGGTGATGGCAGCATCGTGATTTATGGCTGCTTTTCTTCAGCCAGAACTGGGGCTTTATCAAGGTGGAGGGAATCGTGAATAGCTACAAATACAAGTTGATTTTAGTGCAAAGTATTCAGGCATCTGCTAGTAAGTTGAAGATGAAAAGGAATTTTACCTTTCAGCACAACAATGACCCAAAGCATACATCCAAATCAACAAAAGAATGCCATAACCAAGAGAATATCACTGTTTTTGAATGGCTTTGTCAGACCCCAGACCTGAATCCAACTAAAAATCTGTGGGGTGAACTGAAGCGTGCTGTGCACAGGAGATGCCCTCACAATTTGATGACTCTAGAATGTTTTTGCAAGGAAGAGTGGGAAAATAGTGCGAAGTGAAGATGTGCAACACTGATAGACTCTTACTCAAAAAGACTGAGTGGTGTAATAAAATCAAGAAGTGCTTCAACAAAGTATTAGTTTATTGGGTGTGCACACTTATGCAACTAGGTTATTGTAAGTTTTTTATTTTTCTTCTTTTCCCTAAAATATTTCTGATCATTTGTCAGTTTATTTGTATACTTTGCAATTTTACATGTTCTGACATGATTTATCTTAGTTTCATTTTTTTTACTTCACAAAAACCTGGGTGTGTGTAAACCTCATCGTTTTGGGAGTTGCTCCATGGGGTTTAATTTTTAGTTACAAACTGTAACTCTATCTTGCTGTTTGAATTATGTTGGTGATGGTTGGAGGCATCCTCCCAAAGATCAAACTCAGCTTCAACTCCAAAAAGTGTCTTGTTGTGAAGAAAGTGCCAAATGCAAAAGACATGGGGGAATGCTTACCGATGTAGGCTTAACAACTTCCAGAACAATGTTAAGTCTTATAGTCTTATAATCCAAGAGGAGCTTCCACTAAACTGAAGTGAGGAGGACTATGCTGGAAATGAACAAGTGTAAAGCTACAGATTCTGAGAAGAGCCCTGGCTGAGTGCTACAACCTGGACACTATTAATAAGTGTTATAGTTAATATAGTCCCAGACCTCAGAAATCCACAGTGACATGCCACGATGACTACCACCCAGTTTAACGTACCCTGATCATAGTGAAATGTTTTGAAAAAGTAGTCCTCTAATATATCAAAGACTGCATCCCTGTTGGTCTGGACCCCCATTAGTTTGTTATATACTGATTTCAGTCTGACAATCAACATATCATTAAAATTGTCACTAAGCTTAATTACCTGGAACTTAATTCAAGCTTAATTTCCTGGGGCCCTACATAGCTGTTTGCCATATCAATACTATACTCAGCTCTTGTGCTTTCTGTAATGGCATTCTAGATTCATTCACAACCAGGCCTCATTCAGCCAAGACTGATGACTATACTGGAGCCCCTCAGGGTTTTACGCTCTGTCTCATATTATTCCCTATTTATCTATGATTAAACCGCTAGTCATGAGAGTAAGTCAATTATTAAGATTGCAGATGACACCACTGTTACTCCAGTGATTACTGTTTGTGATGAATCATCCTACAGGGAGGAGGTCAAGAAACAGCGCTGTGCTCAGGCAGTAACTGCATCTGCAATGTCAAGAAAACTCAGCAAGCAATAGAGGACCACTAGTTATGTCATGGACAAAGGGGACGGCGCTTTTAGATGAATATTGAGAGCAAAGTTGCAAATATGAAACTTTCTTTGTTTTTAATTGTTCTTTTTTGTGCTTTTTTGTAGATGTACTCAATACTGTTACTCCTCTTTATTTTATTAAAAATGCTTACACGGAAAACCCATGGCGAGACATTTATTTTACTCTCAGCTGTGTGTGAGGGAGCAAGACAGGGAGAGTCCACCTGTACCGCTGCACCGCTGCACCACTGCTTCTTGAAGATGTAATGTATGTAGTCAGTGTGTTAGGGGAGACGATCATGTTGAATGTTTTATAAAATTCAATTAAAATGATATTGTTATTATTTTGTGATTATATTATAATTTTGTTTATTTAAAGGTAGCATAAGATTTCATGGGACAATTTTCGCCATAAGAAGAGCAACCACCATAAGAAGAAATTAGCATTGGGCCATTTGTGGGCCAAAAAATATGCTCTTATTACTGAGCTGAGCCAAATGATCCAACTCACAGAAATGGGACAGAATTCCCATCACTACATCTACGTCTAAGGAAAATCAGGGAAAGCCTATTTTTAATGTTCTACTCTCATGAATTTTGTACAAGACTTAGAGTCTGTGTGGAAATGCCTGTGTAGAGTCCAAAAGATAATAAAACTATCTCTCCAGCCAACATGTTTTTCTGTAATCTTGTGCTACAAAAGTGAGCACTGCTATTCTACCAGACTTCCAAGTTCCTTGCGTCATTCAATAAGGCTGAAGATAACTGCTTTTAGCTATGCACTCCTGTATTGTACTGTATAACAGTATTATTTTTTCACAAAGGTCTTTATTTAAATCACCTTTACTTTAGTAAAGTCAAATTTATTTATATAGAGCTATTCTAGACAGTAGTCACATAATGCTTCCCAATATATAAAAACGATAAAGTGGTATGAACATAAACAAGAATAACAATACATTACAACATTTTATTGAATGTCTTGCAACTGAACATGATGTGTTATGATATTAGTTTCTATGCCTCCATCGAGAGCAGCTCTATTTTATGTGAGAATCATTCTGTCATAATCATTCTATCAAGAAGTTCTATTCACACTGGCGGTCTGTGGTCATTTTCTGATGTCATGATAAGCACGGATGATTTTAACCACCTCTTTACTAAATTCAGGTGTTTCAGGCCTTGAGTGTCTAAATGAGATGAGTCACAGTATACCATGTGTTTGTTTTGTGCTGAAGCGTGAGGCTTTGAGCAGCTGCCGGGCTTGGAAATTGTCTTTGCCTTTAGGATGGTGTGTAATCGGAAGGCTTTGACCTGAACAAAGCAAGGCCATGGTTGGCTGCATGACTGATATCGCCTCATCTCTTCTATTGGCTATTGGGTTAGCCCAAAAAATGGAGAGTTTCCCTCTAGCCATTAGCTGTGTGTGGGTGTTTGCGTGTCTACGTGCAACATATTTCCAAATGGAGGGCTTCCAGCACGTGTGCTTGGAACAATGCTGAGTTCTCTAAGAGAGAAGGATGTCAAAGAAACTGCACGTAGCCATCATAGCGGCGCCATGGGAGCTCCCTCCCCCCCCTCAATGCGGGCTATGTCGTTCTTATCTCACCTTTTCACTAGATAAAGTTAAACCATTCAGTAGATCTTTCTATAAATAGCTGCTGTTTCATTACTGTAAATGTGAATCTCCTTCAAGGAAGAGTACTAAGAATGCATGTTAAATGATGCATATGATGCTGAAGTTGCATTCACACCTCAGATACACACACTTTGTTAAAAGGGTTGCATGTGCGGGTTTAACATTTTAACATAATTTTAACATAATCATTAAACATTATGGGAGTGGTAATTTACCTCAAATTCCAAGGTCCATTTGTGTCAAATATAAAGTAACTGAGAACAATGATTACATTTAAGCAGTTACTCATTGTGTAGTGATCTAGTACATACTGAAGCTAGTAGATACCGAAGCTCCACTGTGGGGAAATAACCGCAGTGACTAGATTATTGCAATGATATTAGCACACTGTGCATGCTGTGACAGATGGATGGTAATGATGCCATGAGTTGATGCTTTTTGTTTTATCGTTTTATCTTTCTTTGTGTGTCTTTTGAAGTGGAGTTGTGAATCAGTACCATACACATCTGTGCGCTATACTGTAAGGTCGTTTTATTTTTTTTTACAGTTCTATTTTTGAGTATGAATGCTTCTTGAATAAATACATTTCTGAAGACGTTTACGACATTTAACTAAGATTTATCCACCTTTTGTCTCACTATGTTTATTTAATATTGTGTTACTTTAGTTAACTTATAAAGTGTGTAGATTTGAAGAGTGAACTACAAGCAAAGAGTGAAGTTAACTACAGATTGCCCAGTGTATTTTTTTTAACTATATAACTTTGGAAATCATTGTCACAAATGATGATGACTTATGATTATACTTGAAGTGTGTTAATTAAGTCCTGAAGTGTTTTATTCATCTTATAGCACATAATTTGCCATTGATTCAAATATTTAATTTTTAATGAACAAGACCACATGCTTTTTAACCATTTATAGTTACGTTTAATGGTATGGAATGTCCACGAAAACAATTTTTATATATATAGCAGCTATAAACAGTCGTTCCCTTACCAGCAGATTTTTTTTCTCTCTTGAGGTTAATAAGAAAAAAAATGCAGCTCGTCTTTACAGACAAACTGGAAAGAGAAAGTCTTCCATCGTACACTCAAGACTGACACCTGAGACTCCTTCCATAAATGTTACATTAATGACTCCTAACAGAAAGCTTCACCACATCAATGAGAATTTCATTAATTTATTAGTAGACATATTATGTGGCGCTTCCTCCATACATGTACCTGTGAATGAACCTGTTACTAACGGAACAATAACGAATTATACAGTATATAAATCATATTGTAGATATCTGGAGATATATAATTGAGTACAATGGTCTGCAGCCTATGGGTGACAAAAGAAATGACAATGCAATTTAACAAGGTGTGTAATTGCAACAAGATATTTACTGTCTTGGATCAGACTAAGTCTAATCTTCACCATGTTCACACGTGCAGTCAATATCCCAGTTCCACCCCCCTTCTCCTTATCTGCACACCACTAAGTCATAGCCATAATAGTCATACAGCATTTCAGGGTCAAGTTACAAATGATAATTATGTTCAGGTTAGCTTTTTCTTGAAACATGTACAGTCCCCTTTGAAAGTATTGGAACAGCAAGGCCAATTCTTTTGCTATTCACTGAAGACATTTGGGATTGAAATCAAAAGATGAACACATCTAGATGTAAATATCAGCAAATGAAAGCTGAAATTCTGATCTATCATCTCATATTCCTCTTTTGATCTCAAACCCAAATGTCTTCAGTATATAGCCAAAACAAATGATTTGGCCTTGCCATTCCAATACTTTGAGAGGGGACTGTAACTCATGCTGTCCTATACATATTTTTTTAAAAGGGTCCTCCCCAGTTAATGTTAAACTCCTAGAGGCTACCATCAGAATCTGGCCGTCAGTTAGAGCAGCCTTGCTGGAAAAGACACCATGGTTCAAGGTTGATCAGATTATACATGTGTCAACCACAGTCCAGCACAGCGAGTTGCTCAGGGATAACAGATATCACAACACAACCACACTCCTCTGCTTAATTCAAGTAAGTTCTTTTTTTTTTTTTTTCATATATTTTATTTTCTGTTTGAAGTTATATTTACAAAATCCTTATATGACTATTTCTACAACATTTGAGTCACCCTTAGCTGACTCACACACACACCAGTTAATGAGTGACTGTGATGAACTTTGGCTTTTTGCTTTGCTTGTTACCTTTGTTAATTATGGTTGAATGACCGTTTACATTTATATTTTATTATCATCTAGTGAACGCTTACAGAGTTGCTTTCTTTAGGTACCCAGGTTTAAAAAGAACATTTTCATGGATACAGGGTCTCGAATGCTGCATTTTTTACTGTGAGTTTGTATTACTAGTGCTATATAACTATGGTTTGCATAGTGTACTCAGGGAATAACCCAATATTATCAGAGTTTTTATGTGTTATTGAGTTATTAGTTTGTTTGACTGGTTTCTTAAAGTGAACAGATTTAATCGAAATCTCAGTAACTCCAAAACAGGTCGGCCCATAAATGTTAACTTGAATCTAATGATGACTGACTTAATTTTAATTACAGGTGTCCTGAGGGTGGAAAGTTCAGAAACAGCTCCATATAATGGTTTAAATAGCCATAAAATATTATTGTACAGGAATAGGTGTAAACCTGCAAAAGGTCTGAGAATTATAACTTTATATAAAATGTTATATATATAATCACTCTTTCTGAAGATATTAATTTCATAATACTCAGCTAAAATGTACATAGGTCACATGGAAACCTGAAGTGAAGTGACTTGTAGCCAAGTATGGTGACCCATACTCGGAATTTGTGCTCTGCATTTAACGCATCCAAGTGCACACACACCCAGAGCAGTGGACAGCCTTTGTTTGTTTGTTTGTTTGTTTGTTTGTTTGTTTGTTTTTGCTGCGGCGCCCGGGGAGCAGTGCCTTGCTCAAGGGTCTCACGTAGTGGTATTGAGGGTGGAAGAGAGTGCTGGTCATTCACCCTATAGTAACTGGGAGTGAGAGTGGGAGTTCACTTGACAGTAGGAAATAAGGCAGTGATAGTATTTATTTAGTAGTAATTTAACAAAGGAAAACGGGCTGTCTATTCTGTAGCCTACTGTTAGCGACATTATGAATTGTATAATGAAGAAATGTGACGTTCGTCTCGCGGAACCTTTGTTATGTCACCTCGACGCGCCTTCCGGACTGTTGTTGATGTTACACCACGAACCGTCAAACTCAGGAGAGCTGCCTAGCAGTAAGGCTTAATCTGTGTTTTTAACCAGTTTTTATCTTATAGAATGTCAGTTTAAATGTACAGTGTATTTCAGGAATGACAGTCGATATTCAAATGTGGTTTCAGTCACATTATAGCTAACGTCGGGGCTAGTTCTAATGCCATCGTTAGATTGCTAGCTATCTAGTTAGCTCGCTGGTTTTAACAGTAATGAGAGCAGACTGGTGGATATGCAGAGAGCTGTGCAGTTCTTCGGTCAGTTTAGTGTTGTGTGTAACGAAACAAGACACGGGCTTGTCACAGAAATGTTCTTTAACTTTTCTGAAAACGTTTTCATGTCTCTTTTGTATTGAGAGTGGTGAGTGGTGTTGCGTGTATGTTTAGTTTCTCTTTGCAGTGTTTAGTAGAACCGGAAGTAGTTAAAAAAAAAAACAACAACAACAACAGGTGATACCACACAGTATACACAGTGTAATGAGGTGGAGTGATGAGAGGACATAATATGATGGTGTGGTCTCAAAAAGTTGAGGTTATAAGGTTTAACATTTCACACTGCTGTAAAATTGTGTCATGAAGGGTTTTCCAGTTGACTTTAACTTGCCATTACAGCATACAGTGTAGTTGTGACAGTTTTGAGATGTAGCTTTTGCAGGTGGATTATCAAATTCTACTGCCCTTGCTATTTTCTCCTGAGACATCATTGTTACACAAAATGCATTTTTTTCTGGTTGTGGCAGTTGCACAAATGCTGGAAATGTACTTCAACTACAAACCAATATTTTTACTGGATCATACTTGTGCATTGTAATTAATAAGTGTGTGCACTAAAGGGTTTCTTGCCAATTATAAAAAAAAGGCAGTTGTGCAAGGAGTGTGAATGTAATTGAGAGCATTATGCATAGCTTATCAGAGTGAATGACCATGTGTACCATTCATTTTCCCCCCAAAAAATCTCAGATCTAGTAAGTCACATTCTGTTACACATACTGAAACATGCCTGGCAAATCCACAAATGTGGGAATTTGGGGGGGAAAAAAACAAAACGTTTTTTCCAAAGCTCACTGGAAACAAGAGTGTTCCTTACGGTCTATTTTATGGAAAGAAATCACAGTTGTTTTGCTTACGTATTTAGATGCCTTAAGCTAGATTGCCAAAAAAAAAAAAAAGATCGCCAAGAGGTTAAAAGCGTCTTCTCATGTTTGGCAGATCTGCTCACAAAACCTCTTGTATTCAGCAGTGAGCCACCTTTGTTTCTTGTGTGACATGTAAGCCACAGCCATGTATAATTGTTTGCAGCCACAAGCAAGAACGTCGACACCATTTATTTATGCTTTTTTGAAAATCTGAGTTGATGACTGAATGCAAAATTACTACTTTGGGTTGTGAACCCAAAGAAAAAGGAGGTGGGAAGCTGGTTTATCAAACTTCAGTGCAAATGTACAGTTAAATTTACTGCTCCATTTGTATCATATCTCGACCAAAAATGTCTTTTCTGATATGTCTTAATGCTGAATACATTTCGCAAGATTCACAAGGGAAAAAAATCATTTTTGTTGCTGCAGTGTTTAAACAGTGTCTGCATTCATTTACACAGCTCCGCTATGTAAGTTTCTCTGCTACAGGAAGTATGTCTGTTCATATATGCAGGATGGCTCAGGATGGCAAGGTCCTGGCTCTGGGAGTTCTGGCTGGAGCTGCAGGGATCGGTTTGGCAGCTTTTTGGTACCAGAGCCGGAGAGCCATGGTGGGGGCAGCAGGGACACGAACCTATTATCTGTCAAGCAACAGAAACACAGACCAGGTTGATGGCGGTGTGGCATTGCAAGCAGGCCAGATGGAGGTGCTGGATCGGCTCGGAGCTCTGATTCATTGTGTGTCGGAGCTAAAAGAGGAGGTGAAGGCCCTGAAGAATGCTCTTCCACACTTGCAGGACCACATCAGAGATGAGCTGACTGGGCGGAGTCGCAAGGCAAGTCCACTGAATAGAACCACGCCCACAAGGAGGAAGAGAGCCAGTGGAGTGGCCAGAGCACAGGGGCAGAGCTCAGAGGAAGCCGAAAGTGAAGGAGGGTGAGTGTTTAGTTCCAGGGTCTGAGTGTGGATAAGTGCATTATGCACTCTTTCAAAGTGATATTAATATGATCGGGGCATGATGAACATTTAGTCTGATTTATTTCACTTTAATGATGTTTAGACACTGCGGCTCTTCAGAAGTCAATATAACATGGAGGATTCACAGGGGCTGTTTCTTTGACTTCTATTCAAAGAAGGTAGAGACGTTTTCTGGATGTGGACAAGTGCTGAATTGCTGAATGTTCTGTGCTCACACACACTGCCAAATGGCAGGTATAAAGCAGTGCCTGGGGTGTGAGAAAGGTGTGTGTGTGTNGTGTGTGTGTGTCTGGCACTGGCAGAATCTCGTACTGCACGCATAGTCAGCCTCATTCAACCTCAGCCCTAATTCCTTGATCACATGCCAGAACAAAATACATAAACAACAGAGGTCTTTTCATAACGCATCGGCCTAAAATGCAAAATTTATAAGGAGGGAGCGTTATTTGATAATGCATTTCTGTGTAATAGTTTTTACTGCTTTGCTTTGGATAGAAAAGGGTTTATGAACCTGAAAGATCAAGAGCTTGATTGTTCTTAACCCAGGGCTCTACTTACAGTACATTGACTGTTAAGTGCTGAAAACTGTACATAGAAATCTTTTATCCCTCATGTTGATCTATATACCTTGTATGCTTTGAAGTAGACCACACACTTTTCTGTCTGTAGGTGCAGTGCTTCACTGTGCACAATGAAAGGCTTGATTATGAGAATTTATTCTATCTCAAATAGCCTAACAGACTCCAACTGGATTCCCTGTACCAGTTTAGCCCTTCAGGGCATTTTAAAATCTTCCCATTTGGGAAAGCTGGAAGAGAGGAAACACACACACACACACACACACACACACACACACACACACACACACACACACACACATATATATATATATATATATATATATTGTGTGTGTGTCAGGTCCGAGTTTTTGTGGTTTTGCACCACCACTGTCCGAATACCTTTGAGCCCCTGAAAATGGTAGTACTTTGTTTAAAATGGCTGTAATTCCTAAATGGTAAATGCCATATTTTTGTGGAAATTTTGTTTAAAATAAAGCTGAAAGTCTATAGTTTCATACACAGTTATATACAGTACTATGCAAAAGTCTTGGGCACATGCAAAGAAATGTTGTAGAGCAAAGATGCCTTTAAAATATGAAATTAAATGTTTCTACATTGAAAGAAATACTATAAAATGCAGTAAACAGTAATAAATGAAACCAAGTCAATATTTGGTGAGACAACGCTTTGCTTTAAAATAAAAATTAGAAGTCTCGTGTATAAGGAAATGAGCTGTAGGTTTTCCTGAGCATCTTGCATAACTNCTGAAAAGTGTCTCTTATGTAATCTGCTGCTTTCTTTACTGACATACAAACATTTTTCTGTAACATTTCATTTTGTGCCTGAAAACTAGTGTTTGGAAATCTAAAATGTTTTTGTACTGAATCAATAATGTAGACGTCATAAAATAAAACTCTATAACAGAATTTGTAAGAAAAAAAAATTGTGTGTCTAAGACTTTTGCACAGTACCGTATATAATATTTCTGTGTATTATTTACAGTGTCCCCATTCATCCCGAATTTCATTCCAAAAATGAGTAATGAAAGAATCACTTAAATCAAACAAGTTATTGAAGTACTTGCAAAAAATAACATGGCTAAAAGTATGTGGATACCTGATCATCACATCCACATGTGCCGTAAAGTCGGAAGCAGACAATTCTATAGGATATCTCTGTGTACTGTAGCATTAAGAATTCCCTTCACTGGAACAAATCAGAGAATGGATTTACCAAAGGGAGAGCAATATATTGAGCTGTTTTGCCAGCAGTGTATAAATTGATAATGTTCTTAATATCCTGTTACACAATCCATCATTTATTCAGCATTCAGTCACTGCAGCACGTGCTTGAAAATTTTTGTAAGCACTTTTGATCACATGGACTGTCATACAAGTTGATACCGAATCCATAAACCAGCTGTTTTAGAGAGTTATTCATTTGCTTTTTATCCAAAGTGACATACAGTTGAGCTGAGCAGATGAAAGATAATGGCCTTGCTCAAGGGCCCAACAGTGGCAGCTTGCCAGTGCTGGGATTTAAACTCACAGCTCATAACCTTCTGGTTGATAACCCAAGGCCTTAACTATTTAGCCATAAATGTGTAAGATGTGCTGCTTCCACACTGCTTAAAATCACAGTTTTTTTTTTGAGTAGTTGGAAATTTAGCTCTCTACAACTCCATAGACTCATTTGCAGCAATTTTGCAATAAGTGCTATTTTAACACTTTGGCTGACATTGTGTGCAGTGTCGATCGTACTGGAAATACCATAGTTCTGAAGTCATCATGTCATTAGTGCCCCTGAAATCAAAACCAGTGTTTTAGAGCATTTTATCTCTTAGTATTGTGGACACGAATACAATAGTATGTCCAGAAAGAAATACAAAAAAAATTGTTTTGGAGATAATCTTATACTAATTTTATAGTTCATCTCTCCCAGGAAATTTTTTTTTTTTAAATTAAAGACTCATTGAGTACTAGTCTTGTGTTCATCCAATGAAATGCTCTGGAGCATGTGTATATCCTGCCCCTGGGAGCGGGTTTTGCACTACAGTAGCAGCAAACATGGTTCATTGGTGCCTTTTTAACCGTGTATCTTCTAGCAATCTGTTTCCTTTTCCAACCGTGCCTGGGCTGAGAAAAGAATGGTTACAAAGAGGGGAGTTTGTGCAAGTTTGGGGTTATATGATGGGCAAGTGGTGTATCTTAATCGCTTTTGGCTGTGGGTTTTGCGTGTTTCCGAAACAACATTCACATTCATCTTTTGTCAAAACGTCACGAGATTAAATTCTGCAAACCATAGCGTGTTGAAAACTGTGCTTTTGGGTCTTTGTTAAACAGGTGGTCGCTAATGCAAAAGACACTGCAGATGTTCCACATACAAAGATATCATCATTTAGGCAGATGTACCTGTAATGTGGGACGTGTGAAAAGCAGAAATGGACAGGTTGTGAAAGGAGTTTCGAAAGTTACATGTGTGTGAAGTAATGAAAGGAGTACAGGTGTGTAGCTGGATGATTGCTTGAACATGGAATGTTCCAACACTTTGAAAAGGATGAGTGTGTAAGGAGTAAATGCACAAGGTGTGTGTGTGTGTGTGTGTGTGTGTGTGTGTGTGTGTGTGTGTGAGAGAGAGAGAGAGAGAGAGAGAGAGAGAGAGAGTGCGTGCGTGTGTTAAAGAGACATAAAGGAGGCAGGATATTTTGGCAGCATACTCATCAGTGAGAGCACTGCAGGAGCTTGTCGAGTCTTCACTTGATTTGACTTCATCATCTATTTCCTCCACTGCTCTCCCTTTCTCTACACGCATGTTTAAGTGCTTGACTAAAACACTAAAACTTGGTATTGGATGGGAATGTTGGCCATTTGGATAGTGTTAATTAAATACTAAAGCCCTCTGCCTGAATGTTCTCTTTTGTGCTTGGCTCAAGTGGGACTGTCACTTTGAGCGTGTGTATTGAGCATGGTATGTCGGAATGAGAGAGTCATAACGAGGTACAAAGATTAGTTTATACAACTCATTTCAGAGACTTGTTTTCACATTTCATTATGTTTATACAGTCCCCTCTGAAAGTACTGGAACGGCAAGGCCAGTTCTTTTGTTTTTGCTATACACTGAAGACATTTGGGTTTGAGATCAAAAGAAGAATATGAGCGGATAAATTAGAATTTCAGCTTTCATTTCCTGATATTTACATTTAGATGGAAAACAGAAGCATGTGAACATTGTTAGAGCTGTAAATAAAAACCCAAAAACAGCAGTCAGTGACATCACCAACAACCTCCACAAAAAAGCAGAAATATAGAGGCCATACCACAAGATGAAAACCACTCGTTAGCAGTAAGAAGGCCAGATTGGAATTAACAAAGAGATACAGAGACGAGCCACAGAAGTTGGAACCAAGTTGGAACCAAGATTAACCTCTGGCAAAGTGACTGAAAGGCCAAAGTGTGGAGAAAGAAAGGATCTGCTCATGATCCAAAACATACGAGCTCAGATGGTTAAGCACAGTGAAGGTAGTGTCACTAATAGACTAGTAGTCTCACTAATCTTTATTTATGATGTAACTCCTGATAGTAGCAGCAGAATGATTTTAGAAGTCTACAGACAGAACTTTATGTTTTTCTCCCCCAGCAGAGGGCAACAAACCAAGAACCAGGCACCAGCAGAACTGATTGATGGCTCCGCTTGCATTTCATGAAAACCCATCTTTCCTTTACTGTGTAGTTATTAAGCAGCAACAGCACAGGAGTCAGACATGTGTCTAGCAGCCTCTCTAATTAAAGATCTCTTTCGCTCTCTGCGGGATTCTGGAGGATTAAGAAATTCCTCTCCCCGAGGCCCCTTTGCTGGCAGAGGCCCAGCCCAGCTGCATCCACCCTCTTAATCCCTGCATCCATTTCCACAGCTTTTTCTGTCTTCCAGGCCCTTCCAGGAATCCCTACCATACCTGATCCTTAAATTACGCCACTCACAAGGAGGAGCAGTGCTACCATACTCTGGGAATACTGTGGAATTTGCTATCAAGGCAGATTAACTGGCCATTTTAATAGGAACACCTGTGCACATGCACATTCAATGCAGTTATCCAACCAGCCAGTCATGTGGCAGCAGAGCACTGCATAAAATCAAGAACTTCAGTTAATGTTCAAATCAAACATTATAATGGGGGAAAATGTGATCTCAGTTTCCGTGGCATGGTTTTTGGTGCCAGATGTGCTGGTCTGAGTACAACAGAAACTGAAAAGGAATCTGTGGGTACAGTGGGCACAGGCTTTCAGAAGCTTAGGCAATATTTTTGCCAATTGTCACTTGTCCAGTTTTAGTGATTCTGTGCCAACTGAAGCCTCAGATTTCTGTTCTTGGCTGACAGGAGTGGAACCTGATGTTGTCTTCTGCTTTTGTCGCCAACTCAAAGTTCAACCTTTTGTGCGTTCTGAGATGCTTTTCAGCTCACCATGGTCGTAAACAGTGTTTATTTGAGTTACTGTAGGCTTCCTGCTAGCTTGAACCGGTTTGGCCAAGTGTTTCTACCTGCAGAACTGCCATTCACTGAATATTTTTTGTATTTTACACATTTTGTACTCTAAAGACTGTTGTGCGTGAAAATTTCTGCCACAATTAAAGTCACTTCAATCATGTTTTTCCCCCCTTCTGATTTTTGATGTAAACATTAACCAAAGCTTTAGCTGTGTATTTGTGTAGTATTATGTACTGTGCTGCTGCCTGATGATTGGGTTATTTTTATGAATGAGTGGGTGTAATAAAATGGCCAGTGAGTCAATACTTGCATGTGGCATTATAGAAAAGGAATAGTTGTTTTCGATGTTGGGTTTTGGTACATAGCAGGCTCGGGATGTACATGTGTGGTGAGAGAGCAAGATAGTTCTCCTGTCTCTCAAACTGAAGGTAAGTCTCTGACAAGTCTGCAGAAATCATTGCAAGTTTCTAAACACAAATACACACAAAGGCTGAAGCAGACACTTGCTATGCCATCATTATTTTATCATGTTTATTGAACCACAGTTTTATAAAGGCAAGAGTAAAAATTATTCTACATTTTCTGTCCAGGTTTATTATTTTCAGTTTTAAAATTGACATGAAAACAAGTGGATTAGATTTCAAAACTAAGCATCTACAAGCCTGATCCAGCCTCAGTAACCATCGTTCCGTCAAGCTCTGCTGTTTGCTTTTCCATATATAGCACGTCCGTGATTGTTCACCCTTCCTCCTGTTTTGTTTTAAGGATTATCTTTTTAAACACCAATAATGGTTTGTTGTTTCAAGCATTTGGAAAGGTTTTTGCATTTGAGCCTGCTGTCTGTCTCAACGAATTATGGAATCCCTGTGTGTTGATTCATAAAGTCTGTGCAAATTTTGTGTGTTGTTTGCCTGTGTGCAGGATTTCTTCAACAGCTATCTCTGTGTAGAATCTTCCTTGTTCTTGAGCAACCAGTGACAGTTGCTCACGAAGAACGGAGATACAGTGCTGTTGGATGCTTCATTCTGATTGGTCAGAAGGTTTTAATACATTTTCTATAACAGCAGCTGAGACAGTAGTGCTCGTTCTAATATGTTATCATTTGTATAGTAACAACTTACATAGGGACTTCTATGGTGAACATTTCACATAAACAGAAATTAAAAACATGTGTAATGATTTACAGTCAGGTCCGGACGTATTTTGACAGTGACAGAGTTTTTGTGATTTTGCCTTTATACACCACCACAATGGATTTAAAATAAAACACTCAAGATGTGATCGAAGTGTAGACTTTCAGCTTTATTTTAAGAGGTTCGACAAAAATATGGCATTTAGGTGGCCAATAGGCAATTGGGTACATTCTTAAAAAGAAATAAAGCACTGGTGAGCACAACAGCATCGAAAGGCCTGGAAGACCACGGAAGACAACTAAAGTCGATGATCGCAGAATCTTTGATCGATGAATTCTGAGGTGTGTAGGGCTATACTCTCTGCTCACATTCAGCCAAATGCTACAAAACTGATAGGATGC
>CM074947.1:9526700-9548926 GCA_037577455.1 Pangasius macronema
CCTAAATGGTAAATGCCATATTTTTGTGGAACCTCTTAAAATAAAGCTGAAAGTCTACACTTCGATCACATCTTGATCATTTTATTTCAAATCCCTTGTATAAAGGCAAAATCACAAGAATTCTGTCATTGTCCAAATACTTCCAGACCTGACTGTGTACAGTGAAGTGAGGCTCCAGTTTAGTAATTGTTGTACTGTCTTGCACTGTTTCAGACGTGCACTTTTCTGTAGTCCTGTGTATGTCTTTGTAGTCTTTAGTAGTATTTAGTTCTATGTAGTCTCATGTGGCTCTGTGTTGTTGTATATAGTTGAAATGACAATAAAGCCTTGAACTTGCATTTGAACTTGAACAGTGTCCGCGCCTTGGAACTGTCAGAGGTAAAGCTGTAAGTTTAAGTATTCTGACACAGGAAGGTCTTCAGGACTTTGAGGTTTGTCGTTTCTCATAACTATAAATGGATAAAATGTATGGTGTGACATTCTTTAATAAATAAAAAATGGTGAATGTTTGCTGATTGCTATAGCATAAGAGGAATAACACCCATCAGGATGTGCTGTTATTTGACAATATTTTCCTATAACAGCGTGCCTCATCATGTTTTACTGTTTATTTAAATAGCCCTAGTGAATAGGAAGTATTTTTATGGTGGATGTTCATGAAGAACAGCAGCGCAGTTATGGCTGAGCTCGAGCTGATCAGAGACTTGAAAAACTTTTTATTGCGCCAGAGTGTTCATTGTTTACTGCTGATCTTCCTTCCCCTTGTGTTCCTCTGAGCGTGCAGACCAGTCTATGACTGCAGGGGGCTGACAAGCTGTCAGAGCCTTATATTTACCACATCATGTACAAACTTGTAATCCTTTTGACTGTGCCGGGCATACACGTCATAGCTGTCTTTTGTTGCTTAGGGACATTTGAACATTCACATTTGAACAATTTATCCTTAAGAGGTGTTGATTTAGGAATATTGTTTATATAGGCCCAGACTTGTTAGATCATTCTGGGCACTGTGAAGGAAAAAAATTTCCTTTAGTTAATGAAAATACTGTATGTTCATATACTGTGTGGTGTGTATATGTTGACTGCAGTACTAATGTAGAAAGATAAATGAAACTGTTGAGCAGTGAGGTTCAAACTATATACGCTATTTGGAAGTTGAACTGTGAATCTGATTAGCCTGTCATTATTAGGCATTTTTCATAATGTTAATTGAGAGTGATTCCCTTGTTATCATGTAGCTAATCTTGTTGGTTGGAAATATGTTTTGTTCACCCAGCAACTGACAGGATGATACATGGGTTCAGGAGACAACTGTTGGCCAAGTTTAGACTCACTCGTCGTCAGTGTTTATGTTGATGATGTGCTCTGCTTCCTTTTCAGATCTGTGTGTTCCATTCAGTAATCCCTTTTTAACTGGGCCACCCACCACATATCTATACTGCGTTGTCTGTTTTCTTCTACTGTATCTGTCACTTCAAGGGGAATCTCATCTTCTGCCCTTGAAAGAGTGATAGAGTGAATGTATTGGCGAAAGGTATTTGCTAGAAACCTTCACTTTTTTTTTTTTTTTTGAGCATGAGGATGTTTCAGTAAGACAGCAAAATTCTACTGAAGATCAAGATTGGTACTCATAGTCAAGAAGATGAAACAAAAGAAAACTGTTAGGGCAGGAACTGGTTTGTTTTGGCATTTTATCAGTTTAATAGAGTCCTTCTTATTTTCATTCATCACTTTCAGAGACTTCTTTTGTATGAAAAAAAGAGTTTCTGCTGAAACATTGCTTCATCTATGGGTTACTGATCCCTGTCTTTTGTCTCTAAACAGACGGTGAGGGTGACAGGCTAGAAAACTCAGAGCTTGCCATGGAGAAAGGGATCAAAGTCTATTAAGGGGGCAAAAATGAAGCATGTTGATTGTTGCATCTGCCACCTGGTTCAGTGCCATCCCCGATGTCTTACTCATGCCACATGGCTGCCAACAGGTGGCATCTGTTCAATACCAGGGTAGATGATATCATCAGAGACACCAGGGTAAATAAGAAGTGTGGGAAGAATCGATGAGAGATGGGGGAATTGTGGGGTTGTTTTTTTACAGAGTAAGCTCATTTTGCTTTCTGGTAGTGAAAGGTTGTTTGAAGTTAGGCTTGCATGGATTACGAAGAGCAAGTAGTGTCCTAGAAGCCCAGAGACTGTTTATATGTATCCAAGCACACTGAGCCATTGTCTGCATACTCCAGGGGGTTGATGTGAATGAGATCACCTGAATTAATGCAGGTCTAGGAACTGTTGGGATGGCAACGGCTCCACGGGTTATTTTAAAGGCCTTAATTTCTCCCTGTGAAAGGCTGTTACCTCAGTGATTGTCAGTACCATGCATGAGCATGGAGTATGCCTCAGTTTAATTTTGTTAGTATTTGGGATCTTGCTTTAGGAGGCCAGTTTAAGAATTTCTGCATAACAAAAGATTTCTAGATACCAAAATGTGCTACAAAAGCAGTCAATAGTAAAAATAAAACTAAATCAAAACAATATTTGGTATTTCATCTTTTGTCTTTAAAATTGCATTGGGTTAAGTATATAATCATTTTTTAACTGCTCCTGTCCCTAACCAGCTAACTAACAGTAAGTGAAAATCTAAAATACTATAAAATACTGTTTCTATTATTAAACTATATAGTATAGTACTATTGCATTGTACTAAATGGGACAGGGACACTTATTTTTATATCAGGGGAAATTTAATGACAGAAACATTAAATAAGTAACATATATTAAGTAAAGATCCTCTATGATATTAAATATTTTGGAAAGTGAATATTTGGACATATTAAATTTGCTTTTTTTTTCCCTGTTAAGTTTTTTGTTTGTTTGTTTTTATTTAAAGGTAACCTAAGACTTTTGCACAATAATGTGCATCTATGTAAAAGGTCAAACCATGTTAATTATGAGTAATTGTGGGATTTTAAGAGAAAAGTGGCATCACTGTATTTAGTGTGACATTCATTCATTTCAGCATGATCATGGCAGTCTCTCCCCCTTCCCCACACTTCCAAGATTCCAGGTCTCTTCTATCTTTGTAAGGTAGTAAAGGTGAACAGAAAACAGTTTGTGTTTGATTTATATGTTATCAGTGCACTGAGGGCTATTTGTCATTAATGCTCTGTTGAGCTCTATAAACAGCAGAGGATGATGAAGTGAAAGGTTTTTTTTGTCTGACTTGTAGCGCATCATGGGATGCAGAGCAGGAATGTGCTGATCTCTCAGTATCTGGGAGAACAAGCAACAGTATGGAGCAGGAAAAACTAAACAGGCTTTGCTGATTCAATTGAATGAGTCAATAGGTGGATGTGTGAATGAATAAATAAAGTCAAAGCACCACAGGGCCTTTTCATGGTCACTTCCCAAACTCTGCTTTGAATACTGGAAACCTTGGATGCCGTTCAACTACGTGCTAAGTGATGGAAAAGCCAGTGACCTCAGAAGTAGAGCTGCTGAAACTCATTCATATTGTGGGCACGGTACACCTCCATTCAGCATTCATTTACACCCTGCTGCGAAGCAATGTTTACTTTGGACCATCTCGATTCCTTATTTACGAATAGGTGGCAAATTGTGGCAGTTTGTGGCCCAGGTATCAGAGAAAACCATGCCAGAAGATCAGCTGTGAAGACAGTCATTCAACAAAAGCAGGTGGAATTCTGTCAGAGTTTTACAGAATAGTGCATTTCAGCCTTGGATCTCTGTATATATTTAATACTGTTGACTTTGGGTGGGAAAAAAAGATGAATGCTGGTGGGCTTCAACGGACATCAACATGAAGGCAGATCTATTAAATCTACAGTAATCTCCACAAGAATCTCTTTAGAAATTTAACTTTTTTATTTTTTTTTATTTTACAATTTATCATGTAAGCACACGATAGAACTGGGCATAGTGTAATTAGGGCCTTTCACACCGCTTTAGTTCCAGAACTAAATTTACAGTAATAAAGTACTGGGCGATTTTGCGTAAACTATTTCCCAGTTCCATTTAAAGGGTTGCATTCGCACCGACAGTGAGCACTAGGAAGTGACGTAAGCCGACAGTAACGTCATTTGTGCGCGGCGTTCAACAACAGAAACAAAGAAGAAGTTGCACTTCAGCGTCCGTCCATCTATCGCTGTTCTCCATACTTGCGCAATAAGTTGACGCTACAGTATGTTTACACGGTGTTTTAAATCGTGGCAGGTGAGGGCGTTTTCCTACGCGTTTTGCCAGTCAGTGTCTACTTACGTCACGGATAGTACCAGTTGTGCTGGTTAGACCCTGTTCTGGAGTAGGAGCTAATTTGGTTCTCGAAANTACTAAAATCACACCCAGTTCTGGAGGTGCAAAACGCCAAAAAGTGGATAGCTCCACAGTTAGTTCAGGTACTATGAAAAGGTTCCTGCAGTGCAAAAGGCCCTATTGTCATGACCTTGCAGAAATGGTGTGTATTAATTGAGTTAGTAATCCTCTAGATGCTGAAGTAGTGTCTCAGCTTATGGGCCAAAAACATGTACAGGTATATCCTAGCAATAGTCAGAAAACAAGAAGCTGCATCATATAGTAGCATTTAAGCTCTTTTCGCCTCTTCTTGGGGTCACAGGAGTGTCATTTCAAGTCATTTCAAGGCGTGTCATGCCTTAAGGGTGAGGCATCAAAATTTCAACATGAATGTTATATACGTATGTACCCGGAGGTACCTCTGTTTGCATGGCCCGCTCTGACACATCTCCACAGAACCACAGATGACGCACATTGCCCCTGCCAAGGTTTAATGGATCTCTTTCATGTTTTCACTTTTCCTCCCTTCAGTCTTTCATTGGTACCTGAGTCTGTTATTAATGCCACTTTTTACACTTTGCTTTCTACTGATGTGAAGTGAAGGTGTTGTATACTTGAAGGAACTCAAGGGGCTTTTTCGACGGCTGTTAAAGTTAATACGGGCTTTGCGTGCCTCACAGTGACAGAAACAAACAAGCCTCGTAGTGTTTTTTTTTTTTTTGAAAAGCCTTTAGATATCAGTGGCAACATGTCAATGTGTCTTTTTAAAGCAGCTGGCAGCAATAAACTATTAACCAGCATACTTTTCAGTTTAAATAAACCTTGTGTCCACTTTGCATGTAAACTTTGAACACTAATCAGCTCAGATTGGATTTTGATTACTCCTACCTTGATTTTCTTCAAAAGGGAGTTCCTTCCCTTCCTGGAGGTTGTGGCGAGAAATCACGTAAGACAGAATGTACCATTGTTTTGTTTTAGCTAGCAGACAGTACAGAAGCCTCACGCTTTCTGGGTTTCACCATGTTGGCTCATGCAGCATATTTTCTGTTGAACAAAATGAAGTTAGGCATCATGTTTGTATTTTTATAATTGCAATCCTATAAAAGTTAATTATAGCTGAAAGCAAGAAATGTGCCTGACTGCCAGGGATTGCCACACAGCAATATAAACATTAAATGCAAACTACAAAGTACATCGAGATGAGTGATAGTGAGGTAAAATGGTAATGTTCAAATTGCTGTCTGTTGACATTTGTTCGAAAGTACAAACTTTCATGCTCACACTTCTTTTTAAGCCCAAAAAGTAAATTAAAGGTTGTTCAAGATAGGTAGTGTTTAGTGTTGGCTTTTAGCCTGAAAGCTGCACCTTCTCAGCATCAGGCATGTAATGTGAAATGTCATCTGTCAGAAAATCTTATAAAATTTCTTGACCTTCTAGTTTACATTCTCTATATTAAGGACTATTTCTTTCTTGTGATTTTTTTAGGTATATTACAGCACTGACGGACACTGAAGAGGAGAGTGAGAGTGAAGAGGATCGCAAAGTTGTAGAGCTGCTGGATGAGCTCACGGTCCTGTTACAGAGAGCAGATCGGCTGCATGCTTGTAACGGAGCTGAAAAGAAGGAAGGCTTGTCCACTCTGCTGGAGAGGAAGGATGAGGTGGATCTCACCAGCAATCTATTTCTAATAAGCTCCTCAGACCAAAAATTAGTCTCTCCCCCCAATACTTGGTTATGCTTCCCCCCTCACCTTTATAACAGCACCAGTCTGGTCAGGTAAGGATGGCCTGAGAGTCTTAAGAGAGTTCCTGTCAATTTTGGACCATTCTTTCACTGACTGGGTATGCAATTCAACTAAAATTTGTGGATGCCTTTTTTGATGTTTCACCTGCCTTTTTTTTAATGAGATTGAGATCCACTGATTTTGGAGACCAATCCAAATGTCTCAGTGTTCAATCATGTTCACTGAGACACACTCAGGCTTGGCCCTATGCACTCTGTAGTTCTTATCCTGAAATGTGAGAATGTTTGTTCAGACATGAAGCACAAAATAACTTAAAGAGCCTCATCAAAATCTGATGATTTGGACTTATGTTAAATTACATTCTTCGATTTGCATAACCTGTTGGAGAATTTTTTTTGTCTGGGGAGTATATTTCAGTGTCAGATCTGTATTTCTAGCTCACATTCTTGAATTTATGTTATTTATATTTTATTATGCTAAAGAGCAATATTTGCCAGTATTTCAAATATATAAAATGCAAAAATGTAACTTTTGGTTAATCTTTAAGAAATTGTTTTAGTTAAATAAATGGGTATAAGTGAAAGGAGACGTCTTGGGGGGGGGAATTAGATGGAGCTGATAAAGGACAATCTGCATCACTGTAATAAGACTGTTAGCAGTAGACAGACATTTTTAAGAGGATCTCTTCGTTTTGAGAGGCATGACAAAAAATTTCTAATTCAAAGCAAGAAAACACAAACCTTAGTTAGAATATAGATTTTCTTTACTTTTCTTACAGAGATTCAGGCCTTTTATGTCTTGTTTATATCAAATGTGTCAGGTTTTATGTGGTTATGTTTGGCATTGTTATGGGGAGTGATATTTCTTATGAACATTTACCAGTAAGAGAGCTCTGCCAAAAAAAAAAAGGTGAATACCACTGCTTCAGAGCTTTAGGTTTTACACAAATGCTATTGTTTTCTGCCATGTATCATTTAGATAGGAATTTTCTTTCAAGTTTGAATTTTATTCTCTAATCTCTAAATTTAATCTAACAAGATGGACTCAGGGTGTCCAGTTTATATATATAAACACACACAGAGTTAGGTCCAGAAGTAATTGGACAATGACAGAGTTTTTGTGATTTAGGCTTTATACACCACCACAATGGATTTGAAATTTTTGGGTTGAGATTGTGTGTGTGTGTGTGTGTGTGTGTGTGTGTGCGTGCGTGTGTGTGTGCATGTGTGTGTGTGCGTGCTTGCGTGTGCATGCGTGTGCATGTGTGGGTATACTTTTTCTTTTTTTTTTTCTTTTTTTTCCCTCTGCTGTGCATGTATAAGACTCATTGTTGAACACCTACTACTCCATGTAGCCTTCAAGGACTTAGCTTAAATGTACATGGTTAAAGATGAGGCATGTGATGTACTTTAGTAGTTGATGAGACATCAACTGAAGTTGTTTTCTACATCATCAGTATGATCAGAAGTGCCAGTACCTGTGGCGGTTAACCAGAGCCTATGCTGATGCTCATGACATGGCTGGAGACCTTGAAGAGAAGAAGAGATACGCTGAAGCAGGTAATTATTTTTTAATCTGCACTGAGGATTTTAAGAGTTTAATCTGTTTGCATTTTTCATATCAGAATCACTTTATTTGCTAAATTTACAGGTACACAGGAATTTATATTCTATATTTAAATACATTACAATACAAATTCAGGCCCACATACATGTTCCCTCTATACTGCCAGCTTAAACCTAATTTCCTGAAAGCTGTAATGTATGTATGGGTTTTGTGTATGTATCAATCTAACTTATGAATGACAAGCACATACGTGTTATTGCTCTCTCAAGCACATTTAATTATATATTTCTGTTGGTGTAGCCTTGAAATAAAAGTTTGCGTAAGAAATCCAGCTTAATCACAGTATACATCCCAGGGACTTCCTTTTGGCACAATAAGTGTTTTTTTTCCCCGTATGATTAGATGCAAGCTTACCCTTAGGCAAAATTTACAATCAAGTTCCCGAGAGCCTTAATAGTTGAAAAATAGTTGAAAGAGCTTAATCAACACACTGGTCCTTATATTTAGAAAATGCATAATGTCTACTGTGGATCAGCATAGACTTTATACTTCTCAGCAACATGACATATATTCACTAACCAGCATAAATTCATCAGCCTGGAATCCAGTCTAGTCTGTACAGTTTTCTGTAAAGCTAGAACCCTTTTAAACAGTTTTATGTTTTATGAATAACTAATAACTAATCACTCTTTCATTGCAGGGAAGCAAATTGGAGAACAAGCCATTTCAGTGAATCCCATGTGTGCTGAAAGTCATCAGTGGTAAGTGTTTATAGCTGAATGTTTAAAAAAAAAAAAAAAAAAAAGATTATGTACCTATCCCCTGAGTGATCATTCAGCTGTTTTATATAATAACAGAATTTCAAGTGGGACAGTTTGTGTACAATGAGTATAATGTAGTATTTTAGGTGTATTGAAGGATTGTGAAGTATTTTTCCCTTAATAAAGATGCAAGCAGGCACAAACTTGGAGAAAATGTATAGTTTTTATTGAAGCTTCATTTATGTGCATATGCAGGTGGTGTTCCTTCAAGGTTCAGACTGCCAACATATCAAAAAGCCCTTTCCAAACACATCTTACCTACTGTAGCATTCTGACCCAAAGCTAGCACAAAGACAAATCTGTTTCCTAGGCCCTGACAAACATTCCTGTACACAATATATGTCCAGTGACCGGGTTTTCATTAACACACGAGTCTTGAGAAATGTTTAACATGCTCCAGTAAGTCTGAAAATGAAATTCCATACTGTACCAATAATATCACAAGGTACGAAGAACTATAATTAAGAACCATAATTAGTCGTCATGTATATAACCTTAAAAATGCTCTCACGTCACCTATATGACTGGAATTCAGCCAAACCCGTAAAGACCCCTCATGAAAGCAAGTGTGTTTGTGTGTTTTTCCCAAAATGCATTATTTTCATTTGTTATTGCATTCAGAGCCAAAGATTGTAAAAGAATAATCATCGCTGTTACGTCCCCAGTGGTCTAGGGGATGTGTGGGGAATAACACTTATGGTGATTACTAATAATAGGTGTGTGTGTGTAGTCAGTGACCAAAACCAAGTATTGCGAGTACCAAGTGATTTATTTATCTATATAAAAGTGAAACGTGTGTACCAAGTGACAGTGGAGATATATACAAAGTATTTACAAAAACACGTAACCAAAAATCAAGGGGAAAAGGGACGCGAGCGGCACCAAAGCAAAGAAGCGCCAGTCTCTACACCCCAGGACGTAACAATCGCATTAATAGATGTGTTACGTTTACAGCCCCTTCCTATTGCTAGAGGAAATCTCATCTTTTACGAAACCCCCTGAGAGTATCACACTCGCTTAAAAATGTAGCTACAAGGGCTCCAGAGTGGTGCAACAAAAGTGTTCACCCTACCATCTGGAGATGGCCAGTTTGAAACCCGATGATATCACTGCCATCCATGATCGGGGGTCCAAGAGCGAAATTGTGAAAAGATGTGTCTCAGTAAGATAGACATCATGGTGCTATAGATGTTATGTCTATAGGAGGATGCTTTCAAAAACATTTGTTAAAGTCTGAAATCTAAATAAAACAAGAAAGTGACTGGAAAAATGTAATAAATATAAATTATGACTGCAAATTATTGACTTAAACGATTAGAGTACAGCAAGTAAACTTTAACCTAAAAGTAATAACGCAAAGTCAGGTAAAAGCGATTATACCACAGTGTGGTCTTATTCTTGAATCAGATGGTGTGAATAAAATTTCTGTAACAGCACGGCTCTGACAGTAGTTCTGGCTGTAACGTAAATGATAGGTTTATGATTTTGTGCTAGTTCTAACGTGTAATCATTCCTATAGCAACAGCTCATTCACAGGGACCTGTTTGGCAGACGCTGCACATAACCAAACGCTAATAATAAACAGATTACAAAGCGAGTTAAGCAGAAAATTAAAAAAAAAAAAAAAAAAACATTTAATCATTGATGTGGTGAAGGTTTCTGTTAGGAGAGGTTTATTGTAACATTTCTGGATGTTCTCGGGTGTCAGCGCTTTGCAACAGACAGAGGAGTTTATCTGGTTTTTCAGTCACGTGAAAAGTTGCATCTTTTATTAACTTCAAGATAGAAAGTACAGGACAGGCTTGTGAGGGAATAACTGTTTATAGTTGCTATATCGTAAGAGAGAACACTTGTCTCAAGGATGTTCCATAACATTAAATAATTAATTATAAACAGTTAAAAGTGTTAAAAATGTGGTGTTCAGAAAGTATAAATTGTAATGGTGGCAAATCACTGTGGTATAAGCAGAATAACGTGCTCTGGTCCATTGTGTTATATGAAAATAACCCTCTTCGCATCAGGCGTGATCACACCACCCCGGTGTATATTAGTTTTGTATGGTCCATCATATGTTATTCCTTACTTACTCAGTCTTTGTGTAAGGATGAAATATATGGTTGTAATTCCATGAACTTTATTAGATACATTCTCTCACACTAAATAACTTACTATCGCTCTTTCTCTTATCACAGTAAGCAGAGATTTGCTCTGTGTTGTATTGTGTGTTTCTTTGTTATACACAAAGACAGGAGGCAGATATCTGTATCTGTAGAACCGTGAATGCTTCATTCTTCATCAAATCCTGCTCATGTCTTGACATGAGCATTCACCGCTCTCCAAATTTATGAATTGAGTCTATGAACGCTTGGGTTACATCAAGTCATTCAGTTTCTCTGATTACACCGCTGAACAATTGAAAGCAATATTTCCCAATAAACAAGCTTAAGAGGCTTAAGCAGAATTGGACACCATGATGACAGATATCTTTAGGGTAGCTTTGGGAATAAAACATGCCCAAAAGTTGTGGTAAATAGGTGTTAAATAGACCAATTAATTTTATTGTTACTGTGCTTTATTGTGCTCCTGTGTGTTCAAACTTGTAAACCTGCCTCTTGTAAACAGGGTCTGGTTCATTGTTGTTATTGAACAGATAGCATACCCGCTGTGTGTATGATCAAATTATGCTGTGGTTTTGTACCTGGCACATGGAAAACGAAGGTACGCAATGTTCCATATCAATCCATAGCATTCTGCATGGATGCAAAGTGAAATATTCAGCATTGAGTAGGTGGCTACTATGCATTTGTGAATGCAGCTTGACATTATCTCTGTACAGTATCACATTACATTGGCTGTTTTACAGTATCACATTGCATTGGTTGTTTGTACAATATCACAACACATTGGTTGTTTGTACAATAGCACATTAGTCCAGTAAACGGGGATCATTTGGGTATTTAACCATATATTAGTAAATTCCCAAACTTTTTTGTTTCATTCTGAATAATTGGGCTTGTGTAAATAATGCAGATTGATCAAATTAATTAATGCAGTAACAGATTTACTCCATCCTGTGTCTGACATCATCAGCCTGTACTAGTAATCACAGTAATGTGCACTCTCGTGTATTATTGGTTTAGTATAATACATATTTTGCATACTGTATTACATTTTAGTGCCATTGGTTATTTCTGCTGTGTTGTTCTACCTTGCTGATGCTGATGAGTGTGAAAATAATGGAAATCATATGATATGCGATTCGTAGTCACCAGGCTTCCCCTCAGTTGAGCACCTATGGGAGATTTTGGAGTGATTTGTTAGACAGGGCAAGTTGAGGGAATATATTTTTAAAGAATGGCGCTCATTCTCCAGTACAATTCCAAAGAATTGTAGAATCTATGACCAGGCATATTGTCTGCATAAAATCTGTCATGCTCTTGTTTAAAAGCTTGTTTAAAATTATTACCAAGGTTTAATTATTATTCACACTTTTGCTCAACAGTTTTCCTTATTCTTTTCCATTCATTTTGTTAATAATTTGCATTTGCTGTGTAACACTGTGGGCTTGTTAAGGCACATGGCAAGTTGTTCTACCTCCAAACTGAAGTACTTACTTCCTTTTCTCTCAAAAACGCCCTCTCTGTTTCAACCAGAAGAAAAGGGCTGGACCCATTCAAATGTAGGAAAAAAAAAACATCCCTCCGACAAAGAGCCCTGTTGAGCTCAGGCACAATCAGAAATATTCTTGATTTGGCCCCTCCACCAAGCATCTTTTTAACTTTCCCAAGTAATATTTCACATACCAAGAAGTTCCGACTTGACACGGCTGCTGTGTTTGACCTAAAACTACCAGCCAGTTCTTCTGGTTAGGACTATTCATCTCCAACTGGATTTGGATTTAGAGAACACATGATTAGGCAGTTAAATAGCATTCTCAAGCCAAAATATTAGATACTAACTTGACTTACCCTTGACGTAAAAAAAGAATAATTAGTTTGAAAGAATTACCAATATAGACCTAATTGCCTTGACAAAAATAGTTTAAAATGGTCTCGAACCTGTAAACATGTGCCTCATAAAGACAAATGTCTATTGTTAATACAGTGCCCGTTGTTAATAAAAGAAAAATGGAAAAGAAAAGAAATGCCACATTATGTTTCCATGCTCTCCCAATTTTTCTTGTGTTTACGTGTGGTGGTGATTGAAATCTTGTCAGGGATGTTTTGGGGACATTTGAGTAGTATTTCTATGTACATGTTTACAAAAAAAATGCTTTGGAAAGCTGTTCATTCCAAAGGTATAGCATCTTTTCTCTTTTGTTTAAAAAATATCAATAGACCAGTACTTTTGGTTTGTATATAAAAAGATTGGGAAAAGACCAGGTGACATTTTCCCCATCTTGATCAGTTTTGGTGAGCCTGTGCCCCCTCTAGCCTCCCATTCCTCTTTTGGCTGACAGGAATGTGGTCTTTTGTTGTGCTACCCCATCTGCCTCGAGGTTCAGTGTGTTATGAAATCTGAGATACTTTTCTGCTCACCACTGTTGATTATTTGACTTACTGTAGACTTCCTGTCAGCTCAAACCAGCATGGCCATTCACATCAACAAGGTGTTTCCACCTACAGAAGCATTTTGCACCATTTTGTATACTTAGTTTGTGAATATCCAGGAGATCAGCAGATTCTGACTTACTCAAAACTGCCTGCCTGGCAACAAAATCCATGCCACAGTCAAAGTCAATAAGATCTTTTCCCATTTTTGATGTTAGATGTTAACATTAACTGAAGCTCTTGACCTGTATCTGCATAAATGTATGTATCGCACTGCTACCACATGATTGGCTGATTATCATTGCATGTACTGCTGTTAATAAAGTACTGCCATGAGTGTGGTGTAACATGACACAGGTGGTGGTTCTCTAGTGGTTGGTCCTGGTGAGACTGCACAGACTCACCCTTGTTTCACTAGTACGTTCAGTGCAGTGATGTCCTCCACCATGCATTTTGTTGTGCACTACTAAGATCCACTTCCATTATATTGTTGTGATATTGTTATTGTTCAGATGCGAGTCTGTAGCCTTATGTCGTTGCAGCTTGTGTGTGTGATTTGTGTGTTTGCATGTTTCTATTTAATCTCTGTTGTCAGTCGGGAAATACAATGGCTTACATCCTGACATTACCAATTATAATAAAGATTTTTCTCTTATCTCTGTAACTGTATTTAGTCCATCTAAACTCCATGGTGCTGGGCTCCTTCATCCCCTCCTTAGCCCAGGATTACCAAGAAATCCTCAACAGTATTCTCAAGGGAAAGAGCACACCTATTTAGCTGTAATATGCAATATTTGTCTGTTTCTGAGGCTTTGTCCTCAAGTTGATGGTGTATTTGCAGCTTTAAATGAGTCTGATCTACAGGCAGAAAAGATTGGGATTCTGGGTGGGCTTTGTTAATTATGCTTTATTGTGCCTTAATACTCTGTGAAAAGGTTGCGGTGGTTTCTAAGAATCACTCTTAAAGGGAAATGGTGTTGGAACACTTACCCTAGAGTTATGCCTGACCACCGGCCTTGCGCAACATATTTGTCACTTCACAAATACACAAGTTGGCTTTGAATGGAAGTGGTCGATCCTATTTGTGTGTGAGCTGCTGCAGATTGAGCCTAAGGCAAAGTATGATGAAATACTTGTGTACAGTTTGTGTGTTCACAAAGTTAGAGTTTCTAAACCGTTCCTGCAGGTCTAACTGAGCTTTCTCTGTTCTTGGAGTAGAGGTGTAATGAATCCTTCTCTCCCCATTCACCAGGTGGTTCTTAATCCCCTTTGTTATTACTTGGTGGCTTGAAGGATATGGGCTTGCGTAACATGTTGGCAGTAACTACACCAGTGTCATTCATTCATTTTTATCACTGGTTCACACGCTCCATCGTTAATGTCAATCTCTCTGCCTTTTCACTGTATTTGCTTGTGAGCGTGAGTGTGTAAGTATGTGTGCGTGTGTGTGTGTGTGTATGTAAGTGCATTGGGGAAAATATAGGAACTTGTATATAGGCATTGGAGTCTCAAGTGGCAGTTCAGACTTGCAGTTTCTTTTACAGTCTCCTCTTACTTGGAAAGGTGGGAGATCTTTGCTTCAGAATATAAAATAAACTTTACAGAAGTATCTGCCAAAGGCCTGAGACAAAACACTTCCGGCTTTGAAAACCTCTCCAACCTGTTTATAAAATCCCTGTCTCTGTACACCTCATCTCTAATTACTTTTGAACCCTTAAAACCTTTATAAAAACTGCTGTAATTCCTACACTGTTCACCCGGTTTAGTTGTAAATACCCTTAAATTATAGCTGAAAGACTGCATACTTGTTGTGTGTGTGTCTACACAAATATTTAGACTTTGACAAAGTTATTATTTTATCTGTCTAACACAGTATATTGGTTGTTGAAATTGAAATTAAATAATGGATATAAGTTCAAATTGCAGACATTCAACTTTAATTTAAGGATACTTACATCCAAAGCATGAGAATGGTGCAGGATTTATTTCTATATGGTCCACCTCAATGTTTGACATGTTGTGTGTTCTGAGATGCTTTTTTGTCGCTTACTAAATGTTTTTTGTTTTTTCACACTGTTCTCTGTAAACTTAAAGAGTGTTGTGTGTACAACTACCAGGAGAGCAGCTTTTCCTGAAACGCTCAAACTACTCAAAACATATAAACTCATTCACAGGAACATGTATGGTGCTGTAAAAAAAAACAAAAAAAAAACGTGCTGTTGGCAAAGAAAAAAAGAATTGTTGATATGGTGAAGGTTTCTGTAAGGAGACATTTCTTTAACATTTGTGGTCTCAGTGCTTTGTAACAGTATGTTTTCCATCACAGGAGAGTTTTGAAATGTTTGTTTGTCTTAGCAAAATTGATTTAGCTAAAAAAAAAATAAATAAATAAATAAATAAATAAAAATTCTTCTGTGATGAAAGATGTTATTGTAAAAAATTTTAAAAAATTTTTAAAAAAAGGTAAAGAAAAATAGAAATGTAATTAGTTCGAATTATATTTGTCCACAATCGGCAATGCACAATTATTTAGAGGGGAAACCCCAGACAGTCATGTGCCAAATCTGCTATGCATGTAGACAGTCAGAAGAAGTTTTGCAATTGGCTCAGACACCTCTGGGTCAGCACACACCTCTGTAGGCACTGCCAGAACATGACAACTATGTGCTAAGCTTCAGTATGAGCACTTTACTGACTAATAAGGGAAAATATATAAAAACAGAATTACCCTTGGGACTGTTGCGCAATGGTCTTTCTTTTCCCACCTGTACATTCTTTTATAGGCTGTATTAGTAATCGTTTCTGGTATGTGTCTGTTCTATTATCTTTCCCTCTGACTTTGTTCCAAATTTATTAGCAATGAATCATGTTGCCTCTACATACATTATTCATCCTTGCAATTATATAGGAGATGGTACAATTTGTCCTATTCACGTTTTTACTAATATTCAGGTTTATACTAAATAATTAACATTTTTTATGCCTGACTAATAAGAGAGACTCTACTGTATTTTAAATATATATATGTATATATATTACAGGTGATTGCGTTAAGACTACATGGGATGGCTTCCCCTAAAATTTAATAATGTGGCAATTAAATGTTTACCAAAATGTCTATATTATTCATCACTCAAATGTTGAATCCCAACATTTCTCAAAAATATCGCTGCAGTATCACACTGGTCTTTCATTTAACACAAACTGTTTCCTGAGGACAGTGCAGCCTGTGTGAAAATCTCCTGTGAATCCTATGGCTGATTCAAGTACAGAGCATTTTAATGGTAGATTAATGCTTATTGGCTTTTAGTACATCATTTTGGGTCCCAGCCAGAAGCTACTGTATGTGTCTCTGGGGTTAATGGGAGTGTGGGCGTGTGGGTTTTGGATAGAAAAACCATATCTCAACATTTATTGGAGAGTGCATTCTTCGCTTGTCCTGCCCAGACACACGGCTTCTCCATATCATTATTGGAAGATCTCTGAAATGGGCAGAACCTTGTAATTGACTGCAAGCCAAGCCATTTTGCAAATCATTTTAAAGCTGAGAAAAGAGGGAAAATCGATCAGAGCCATTGCACAAGCAGTGGGCATAGCCAGTACAACAATTTGGAATGTCCTGAAAAAGAAAGAACCCACTGGTGTACTAACAACCAGACGATGAACAGGTCGGCCAAGGACAACAGCAGTTGATGACAGAACATTATGAGAGCAGTGAAGGGGAAAAAAAAAAAAAAAAAAAGGTCAGTGACATCACCACCTCCACCGCCTCCACAGGGCAGGGGTGATGGTATCACAGTCCAAGTATCAAAGTCTTGAAGAACATTTGAGACTTTGAGAGAAGATATACAGTCAGGTCCAGAAGTATTTGCACAGTGACACAATTTTCGTAATTTTTCCTCTGTACACCACCACAATGGATTTAAAATGAAGTAGTCAAGATGTGATTGAAATGTAGACTTTCAGCTTTAATTCACGGGGTTTAACAAATATTGCATTAACCGTTTAGCAATTACAGCCATTTTTTACATAGTACCTCCTTTTTTTTTACAGACTCAAATGTAATTGGACAATTGACTGTTAAGCAGTTTCATGGCCAGGTGTGGCCTGTTTCCTCACTGTTTCATGCCACATTAAGGAGATAAAAACAAAACAGACCTATCAGAGAGATAGCAGAAAGTTTAGGATTGACCAAAACAACAATTTGGTACATCCTTTAAAAGAAGAAAAGCACTGTCAAGCTCAGCAACACTAAACTGCCTGGAAGCTCCGGAAGACTACTAAAGTGGATGATCACAGAATTCTTTCCTTCTTGAAGAAAAACCCCTTTGCAACATCTAGCCAAGTCATGAGCCATGTCTCAGGTCTACAAGTGCAATAGTACACACGCACACACCACACTGCATATTTGCACTAATCTGTAAACACCTCTCATATGTTTACCCAAATCTTATACTGTTACACTTATTTATTATTCATATATCCTGATATACATTCATAGAGTATACAACAACACTATGTATACTGTATTCTGCATTGTTGTTCTTGTTTAATTTGCGCCAGTGTACATTACAATATTTTTCACTAACCATTGTATATATTACCTTTTGGAATACCTCTCTTCTTGTCTGTTTTATTTTATTTGTATTTGTCTATTATGCCAAAACCTTGTGAGTTGCTAAACAGTCTTTTATTGTTCAAAACAATGACAATAAAAGTCTATTCTATTCTGTTCTATTCTATTCTGAGAACTCTCTGGAGGAGGTAGGAGTATCCTTTTCAAAGTCTACAATCAAGAGACACCTTCATGAATGTAAATACAGACAGTTTACGTGAAGATGCAAACCACTGGTAACACTCAAGAACAGAAAGGTCAGCTTAGACTTTGCTTAAAAAAAAAAAAAAAAAAAAATTATTAATTAAAAAAAATAAAAGCCTGACCAATTCTGATGCAAGATTAACTTGTACCAGAATGATGATCATCCGTCAAACATATGGAAGAACTTTTATTTCATGGGCATGTATGGCTGCCAATGGAACTGGGACACTGGTGTTTATTGATGATGTGACTGCTGATAGAAGTAGCGGGATGAATTCTGAAGTGTACAGATTTGTGCTATACTTTCTGCTCAGATTCAGTCAAATGTTGCAAAACTGTTAGGAGGGCACTTCACAGTACGGATGGATAAAGCCCAAAAACGTACCATGAAAGCAAACCAAGAGCTACTAAAGGCAAAGAAATTAAATCTTCTTAAATGTCTGATGACCTCAGCCCAATTGAGTATGCTTTTCACTTACTGACAAAACTGAAGACAGAAAGATCCACAAACAAGCAGCTACTGAAGGCAGCTGCAGTAAAGGTCTGGCAAAGCATCTCAAGAGAGGAAACTCAGCATTTGATGTCCATGGGTTACAGACTTCAGGATGCAAGGATTAGCATTCAAATATTAAAAAGAATCCTAATATTTGATTGTTAGTTTGTCCAATTACTTTTGAGCCTGTGAAAATGAAGAATGAAAAATGGCAGTAATTCCTAAACATTTAATGCAATGTTTCTGTTTGTTTCTGTTAATCCTCTTGAATTAAAGCTGAAAGTCTACACGTCAATCACATCTTGATTACTTTGTTTCAAATCAAACGTGGTGGTGTACAAAGGCAAAATTACAAAAAAGTGTCACTGTCCAAATACTTATGGACCTGACTGTATATACAATGTCTAGACTGACAAAACCAAACTCTCTCAGCCTGTGTCTGCTCCACACTGTCTGCCACGCTGTGACACTATTGAAAAAAATATTAGAACTTCAGTATATTTTAGATGTCATTATTTCTGCAATGCATCATCACTGCCAGTGCTGCGCCAAATGGAGATGCCAAAACCTACACTACTAAATGCTTTATTTGGAAGTAAATCACTCATTATGATCAGTCATTCTTCATGTTTTCTTCACTCCTGTAATATTGACAAGGTTAAAAGCAGGTAACACCAGCGTGAACTGAGCCAATGACTCATGCGGCACTTGCAAAAAATTATCATTACTAATTGGATTTGACTGAGAGATTTAACTACGCTGCGATGTTTTCATTCAAGCTGAAGAATGAAACTGATCGTTAAGCCCATTTATTCTTTTTGGGAGCAGCTGATTAGAAATGCTACATTGGATCCAAGTGAAAGCCAGGAATGATGGTAGGGTGAGCCAGTCACCACCCCAGGAGAGATTTCTGCCAACAAAAAGCCATACTTCGTCCTGAACAGAAATCTGACTTATGCACCAGGACCTCCTCCTACACCAAATACATGAGTTGACATTATCTCTCACATATACACACGTGCGCATACACATATTTATAGACACCAAGTCCCCTATGCTTGCCACCACCATTTCTGTGATTGACAGTGTTTTCATCTCTTGATCCTGTTTTTAAAAGGTGTTTGTGTTCAGGATGTACTGTTTGAGTGGGACTACCCGCAGGATTAACATTGCTGTGGTGGAGAAGCTTTGATCACCTCATACCTCCCTCTCAAAATGTTCTTAAAGCGTGCCATTGAGTATGTGCATGCACACATACACACAATACTGATTAGGCAGTCATGCTCTTTCATGCCCTGCACTAGATGGACTCATGGAGTACAACCATCTCCTGTGAAGGAACATTATTAGAAATGTCTTTACTTCATGCTTGTTGATCAAATTAGTGATGGGAAGTGATTTTGTGTGTATGGCGGGGTGTATTAAGCATCTGCCTTTATTTTTGTATCTCTAGGTATGCCATTCTATGTGGATATCTGTCAGAATATGAATCTGTCCAGAATAAGATAAAGAATGGCTACCTTTTCAAGGTAAGTCTAATAAAAACCATTTTTAATAGCTTTTTGAACTATATTGAGAAGCCGTTTAATCTATGTAGTGGGCAGATTAACTTTCAATAGATGAGGTATTATATGCGTATTCATATCCATAAATGTGCCTAAACCAGGCAATGAGCTCTACTTTCCCCACATACACTTCCAAATATGTGTTTCATAAGCATAGTGACACAGAGACAGAGTAAACCAGGGAGAGATAGGACTAGATAGAAGTGACACAGTGTGCTAAAATAAGGTACAGGGTCTGAGTGACAGGCCAGAGTGTGTGGTTCAATACTTAGATGAATGTTTGCATGCATTTTTGTCAGATGAAATTGTTGTGGTACTTCAGAGCAGGAATGAACAGGTCACATAATGTAAAGGATCCCTTTTGCTTTCTTTGTCTCTCTCAAACAAACAGGATCATTTGGATAAAGCCATTGAGCTGAAGCCGCAGGATCCGCAGTCTTATTACCTGCTGGGCCGCTGGTGCTATGCTGTGAGTATGAGTAAAGCCATTTTTTCCACACCTATGCCATTCTGATGCTGTCAGTGTTCTGTAATATTCCTGCCTTCCTTTTCATTACCACTGAGGTTTGTTTTTTGACCGGGTCCTGTTTATTGTTCTTGAATCAGTTCCAAAAGAAATTCCATAAAAGAAAACATATGAAAGACGGGAGGGGGAAGAAAAGCAGAACATTTTGTTCATTTGTTGTAGAAGTGTTTATACTTCTTCCTATTTTATATTCTCCATTTCAGAAATAAAAGCACTCTTTTTCTTTTTAGTATTGTTTACTACATTTTAATTACAACAAAACAGGTTGAATTCTTAAATTCTTGCATTAATTTTCTGTGACAGCAGCTCTGACAGTAGTTCATTTATGTAACATAAATGATTAAAAAAGATAGTTTGTGTTCGGTCGTATCATACCACCCAGACATGGATTGTTTTAGTATAATGTTTAATTTAGTATGGACCCACTGGAGGGTGAAGGCCCGTCCCAACAGATAGTATCGGCGGGTGAGGACCACCCACTTGATGGCCAGACACACTTTCTCGATCATGCTGTACTTATTTGCCTGAGGATGGTAAACGCTGATAGGAGTTGATTTAATCCCTAAGAGTCTATATAGTTCACGGAGGGTGACATAAACATGGTGCCTTGCTCAGTCAGAATCTCTTTCAGAATCCCAACCCAGGAGATAATTTTGAAGAGTGCCTCCACGACACTCCATGCTGAGATGTTTCAAAGGGGCACGGTTTCGGGGTATTGTGTTGCGTAATCCACCAGGACTACCACAACACTGTGCCCTCATGCAGTCATATAGCCTAACAAGGTCCATACCAATTCTTTGGAAGGGGATCTCGATTAATGGAAAGGGACACAATGACTCTTTTGCTGTGGCCAGTGGATTCATCAGCTGACATTCGCGACATACTGCACACCACCATCGCCGTGAATGCCCGGCCAGTCCATTTCCAAAATCAGTGGATGGGTGAGACAGGGTGTAACCGCTGCCTCTATTTTATGTTTTTGTCTCCAGAATTGTATTGTGATGGCCACTAGGGAATATTCGTGCAGATCCCTGTGCACACACCTCACCTTCACCCAGTGTGCTGTACCCAGTGCCTCACCTTGAACCAGGCATTGTTGACTTGAGGTTTGGTTACAGCCCCCTGAATACTCACAGTTCATCCCAGCTCAATCAGGGGCAACCTGTGGCACGTCAGGGACCCAGACCAATGCCACCACCTCCATCATGTGGCATTTTTCCCGGAAATGCCCAAGTTCCCTGCAACGCCAGCACACCAGCCCAGGCCTTAGTCCCACAACTGTGGCCCAAGAGTCACCAACGTGAGGATTAGAAGAGACAGACGCGGGGGAAGGGAAAACCCAGGACCAGGGGACTGGTTTCGGGGGAATTGGCCCCTGCTACCGTGGAGCAGAGGGTGGGGAGAAAAGAGGGAAGAACAAGAGTGACACAGAGGGGGAAGGAGAAGAGCGGGGCTTGTCTGCCCCCAGTTATGCCGCCAAGTGGTCCTCTGCCAGTTGGACCACCTCGTTTAGCGACACCAGATGGTGGCATTGGACCCATTCCTCCGTCACCTTCGGTATTCGGGCTAACTGCTCTACCCTCCATTCACAAACCAGCGCTCGACTACACCCATACACCCACAGCCCCATTATAAAAGATTGTACACACTTATATGCCAAGGTTATTGTAAACTGTTTTTTCCTTTTTTTCCTAAAATGTTGCTATTTGTTTTTCACTTGAATTTTGTTGGTTGCTGTATAACATTAAAGATGGAATCTTTATTATGGAATCACCACACTTAGAGGATGTTCACCCAGCCTTTTTACTTTATAGCAAACAAACAAATCACAGATATGA